>CM076689.1:52506385-52726385 GCA_038501925.1 Xenopus petersii
TAAGAGAGAAGAAAGAGAGAAAGAAAGAGAGAAAGAAAGAGAGAAGAAGAGAGAGAAAGAGAGAGAGAAAAAGAGAGAGAAAAAGAGAGAAAGAAAAAGAGAGAAAGAAAAAGAGAGAAAGAAAAAGAGAAAGAGACTACTAAAGAATACTGAAAATGTCCATGTCTATAGTTAGACATGTCATAACCAGGGCCTTTCCTAAAAAGCAAATACTGCAGACTTATTGAAATTATGCTTTCTGGACTAAGACAATGTTATAAACATCCTGACCTGATGGTAACCGATGGAATACCAACCCCAATTAACCAGGCCAGTCTATGGCGGTCTGAAAGGCAAGTCACAAAGGCATCCTGCATGCTTCGATCATCAATGCCTTCGATATCAAGAGAGAAGAATTATTTGTTATCTTGACCATGTGAAAAATAAACTGGATGTAAACTTTTTTTTTTTACCATGGGTCTGCTACCTTGGCTACAGCCACTGCTGAATTAATACATTTATAATACTTATACCTGACTTGACTCCACATTTAAGCCAGTCTTAGTGCTACATTAAGCCTATGATACCCAAGTTGCTAGTTTGCAAGAGTAGTCCATGCTTTTAACTTAACTCAAAAGTTATATAAAATAAACATGACACGGGGCCACTAGAACATTGACTTATGTTATCTTACTTACATACCAACCTGATGGCTGGATAGGCACCAGCTGGAAAATGCCGTACACCTTCTTCTACACTTCAATCACTGACCATAACCTTCAGTTTGGTTGTTATGTTAATTGGTGTCCAAACCAGAGAAATGTATAACATGTACATTTATATTTGTATATGGTCTTAGTTGGCCCAAAGCCACTGAAGCATACACAATCAGTTTGGTTGTAATATTAAAAACCGTGGCAGGACCAAAGAAATGTACACCCTGTGCCTTCATATATGGTTATTACTGCCAGCCCCAGAACTACTGAAACTACCCTACATTCAGTAGGTGCCCAGAACCAAGGAAATTTATAACATATACCTTTATATATGGATATTAAACAAGCTCCAGAACTGTTGAAATGTTTCCACATATACATACAGTTTAGTGGTAGTATTGAACAGTAGCAGGACGACAGAAAATATATAACCTGTGCATTCATATCTGGTTATGATAGCCAGCCCCAGAACCACTGAATTGTCTCTCCTAAACTTAGTTTGGTTGTAATAGCCCAATAGCAATGCCCAAACCAAAAAATGTCTAACATGTAAATTTATATTTGGTTATTAAAGCAGCTCAAGACCACTGAAGTGTTTCTACATATATTCATTGGTTGTAATATTACGGTAAGCAGTGCCCGGACCATGAAATGTATAACATGTACATTTATATTTGGTTATTAAGCAGCTCCAGAACCACTGAAATGTTTCCACATATACATTCAGTTTGGTTGTAATAATAAGCAGTGCCCAGACCAAAAAATTTATAACCTGTACATTTATATTTGGTTATTAAGATAGCTCCAGAACCATGAAATGTTTCCCCATATACATACAGTTTGGTTGTAATATTAAACAGTAGCAGGACCAAAAAATGTGTAACATGTACATTTATATTTGGTTATTAAGCCAGCTCTGGAACCACTGAAACGTTCTTACATATACATTCAGTTTGGTTGTAATATTAAACAGCAGCAGGACCAAAGAAATGTATAACCTGTGACTTCATATATGGTTCCCCACTAGCCCGTGTCCACACGCACACATGCATACACTGGCTGGACAGTGTTCTACTCCCCTACAGCATTGCCTTAACTTCTAAGCTAGCTAGATTTAGAAAGCAGAATAAAAGAAGTACATGTTAATATAACTAACAAAACTTTTTAACAATAGAACAGAGTTCTAACAAAGAATCTTACCTGATGCTTCTGAGAATCACTCTGATCTGCTAAGGGAGGAAGTGAGAGGGGAATACCTGTTCATTAACTGCACCTGACACTGACCGCCAAAGTAATTTTTCTAATTACCTACAGCTGCTGCTCCCAGAACAGATCAGTATAGAACATGCCAATTAGCATTGCATTAAAATTGCTCATAGAACTTACAGATCAACCACCATTTCCACAATGGCCAGTCTTGTCCATCCATTCTTAAGAGACTCCAGCATCAGGATGGCATTACCAGCTAAGCCTAAATGTTTAACTGCTAGTAGATCAAAGGCCCCTTTTTTTATTTTTTTTTTTATTTTTTTTTTTATTTATGTGAACTACCTCAACCTTGGGAAAGACTTGTGAGGGAGGCAGCTGGCTCTGAAACCTGAATTCCTCCAGAAAAAAAGAAAATAATACCCCAGTATGGGGAAAAAAATAAGAAGGACATAAGGTTTAGGCCGCTAACTAAACATTCTGTTAACCCCACTCTCCAAGGCAAACCTGGGATTCCAACAGATTAACCTTAACTAACTGCCACCTCCCTCTCCCATCCAAAAAATAATAAGGGGTGTAGGGACCATATACCCCAATGCCGCTGGATGCTTTTTAGACATGTCCAAGTAGGTGCGCGGATGGGGGGACATAGCACTTACCATTGGACAGATTATAATCAGGCCGGAAGGCACATGGATCAAGGACAAACCAGTGATATAAGCCACAGTAAAACTGTGCCTACCTGATCCAGATGATGAAACATTGAAGACTTCATACCTGAGGTAACGTGCTTAGGGGGAAAAAGATCACAAGGACCAAAACCCCAGTCACTAGGACGCTTACCAACAAGTCCTAATGCTTCCCCAAGGTTATAAAGAAAAGTGCTTCTAACAGGAGCAAAAATAAATTGAAGCAGAAGAAAAAAAAAGACACCGGATTTGGGGGTGGGGTTGGGCTTTTAAAGCTTTGGGGAGGGTCCTTCTGATGGGAGTACTGGGGCGGTGGCTATCCCCCCATTACGTATGACATGGAGTTGTCCAGTGAAAAAGCATATTTGCATAATGTTTTGCTATTGTAACACACTTGTAGAAAATGGTTTCCCAAATCCTTCCTCCTTTGTGAACAGGGCAATTTGTTCAAATGACCTCTGTATAACCAAACTGCATTGCTTCTACCTTTGATAGGCTTTTAGATAAAGAACAGATCATTAAACAGTGTACAGGGGGCTTATCTAGGGAACGATCATTTTCTCATACTTAGTGACTCAGAACCAGGAAGTGGCAAGAAGTTCTAATTTAGTGCAATAAAATATATAAAAAATAGAGATTTATTAATTAAAGCAACAGGCAAAAAGTTAATTACAAGCCCTACTTTAATATGGGTTGCGTGTCTAGCACCATGGATTCTGCACATGGTAGCTGTGCATGTTATTACAGCTTTTTCAGATGAGCATATGTCCATTGTGTTAATACCATCTCCAATTGTTGATACTCCCCAACATGTCATCTTCACTGAAAAAAAGTAGGACAACACAACACAGCTGCAAATAAATCCACATATTTAAAGAATTCTGGGACAATCAAAAAGCTTCATTTATGAAAAAAGTTTAGGAACATAGCTTGCTGGGATTTACTGAAAGAGAAATTTGATGTCTGAACAAGATATATTTCAATATTGGCAAATAACCCACTACTTATACGTCTGTATTCCCTTCTTTGGTGGTAGCAAAGTAAACAAGATTTGAGATGATTTGTGGAAACATGTCATTTTGGAAAACATTGGTCTCTGAAATGTTTTGCCTATTGTGGCACTACCAAAGCCACAACACTATATCAACAGGAATGGGAAGCACACAGAGGGGAAAAGTTCATGGACAAACAATGGACTGAGCTATTTGGGGACATGGTACAAACTTCACTCAATGTGAAAAAGAAACCCTATACATACCTGCCAACATTTTGGAAATAAAAAAAGAGGGACAAAAAAGTTGGCAAGCGTAGCCATGTTCATTTTACCATGTTCATTTTACAAAATCTGGCAGGTTATGGAAGTTTTATTACAGTTTTGCCTTTTAAGCTGTGAGTCTAACCTTTCCCAAGGGACCTGTTATCTTATATTGTTACAATTACTTATTTGCTTATCTTGAAATTGATACAAAAGTATCTTATCTCCTGCTGTGGCTGTTCTGGGCTCTCTGCCAAAAGCCAATTAAGTTAGAAACTTTGTTTCTTTTTCTGGCTGTTCAGTGCAGCGAAAAAGGGGACTGTCCGGTACAAATGAGGGACTGCAGGTTGAGCTGTCAAAAGAGGGACTGTCCCTCTAAAAACGGGACATTTGGGAGGTATGCCCTATAAAATACTCTATAATTGGTACACTCAGGGTCGGACTAGGCCGGCAGGAAAAAACTCAGTGGGCCCCCGCTGGCCCAGAACTGCTCCCCGTTCAGCAGGCTCCATAAAAAAACAAAATGTGGGCAGGTGCGTCGGTGTCAGCACATGTGCGCATACGTTCCGACGTCTGCATGTGTGCATATACGTGTCGGCGTTTGCGCATGAGCGCCACCTGCCACATTCGCACATATGCACCGCCCAATGCGTACACTAATGCCTCACGGGCCCCCAGAGGTTTGAAACATGGTTAGCCCCCAATTGTCCAGTCTGACCCTGGGAACACTAGTCCTGTCTTTATGCCCACACCGTCCTGTCCTGCTTTGCCTAGTCCTGTCTCTACCCCCACTCCATCCTGACTCTTCACCCTTGTCACCCTGTTCGTGTCTGCACAGTATCAGCACCTGCCTTAAATACTCACCTTTCCTACCTCTGCCTCTTCAGCACCCCCTACCTATCCCTGACAGTAAGAGAAACAACAGCCTACCAGAAAGCAGTTCCATAGTGCAGCACTTGTTCCTTCTGAAAGCACATGACCAGGCAGAATGACCTGAGATGGCTGTCTACACACCAATATTACAACTAAAAAAATACACTTGTTGGGTTAGGAATTACATTTTACATGGTAAAATTGCATTGTAACTTAGAAATAAAAACTACATCATGCAAATCATGATAGAAATTCTTTAAATTTGAAATGCCCAGAGCAAGTAATATGCTTTAAGATGTCATAGATGTTCGCTGTTTATTGAGCCCATGAGGGACTGTTTCAGCCTCTATGTACTTGAAGTGCCAAGGCCTATTTAAAATCTCAGTCCAGACTTGCAACAGACCCTGCAAGAAGAAGTGCACAACAAACCAAGAAACAGACAAAATAGAAATGAAAAACCATTTATAGCAAGATGATACTTTGCCAGTTGGCGCATTTTCCTTACTTCAAAAGCCAACAGGATAAGCCATTTGGCTCCAGCTACCACCCCAAACAAACAAAGAGGTATTTGTTAGTTATCTGGGCTCTTCACGTTTCACTTCAGATGTAATTGTGGGGCTATGCTCTGAATAATAATGCCGAGTTGCATGTATTACTGGAGAAAAGAAGGGAAGTAGAAAGCGAAACTCTGTGACGAAGCTGCAGATGTAGAATGAAAGAAGCATAATAAAATATCTGCTGTCCTTGCCAACAAGTGGAGCTGAGTAAATTTGAGGAATTATGGAACCAATTAAGGAGTTTTTAATAAACCTGTCAAAAAACAGATAAATTAGCAGGTGTTTTTTTTCTTTGACGTCACTGGCAGAGAGTATGTGTGTAATTTGCAGGCTAGTCCCTAATCTTGCAGCACAAGTCTATACTAATCATAAATTCCTGCCATGAATCCTTATATTTCTGTGTCAAAAAAGAACAGGCAAATTACATTGTTGTGTAATTCGGTGGGATTGTGATTGGTTGCTCTGCATGCCACAGTGATAAGTAATTGGTTCCTAAGCACTACAAAAGTGATAAATAATCAGCTGCCATGCCAATTCTACTTATCAGGCTTTTACTATAGGATGAACAGCACCTTAATGTTTAAAAAGCCTTTATTGGTAAAAGGGTTATGACCCCAAACAGTTGCTGTTTTTAGCAATGTGTTGATGCTATTAATCCAATAAAGCAGCGGTCCCCAACCTTTTTTGCCCCAGGAATTGGTTTCAAGTAAGAACATTTTTTCAAGGACTGGGGTTGGGGGTTTGTCATATCATAAAACACAAACTAGTCACAGTGCATATATAATTTAATTATTACACATATAATGCAACTGTAATGATTACATTTTATATTATGCACTTCATTTCTGTTATTATTATTATTAGATTGAAATATAGAAAATATAATACAAGTCACCATAATACAGAATCAGTGGGAGATTGTTTCCCTGCAACTAGACGGTCCCATCTAGAGATGATGGCTGACAGTGACACTTGGAGTGTATTTCTTATATTCATTTTGCTCCTAAATCTCGTTTTGGTTGCTGTCACTGCAGAAAAGCCTGCTTCACAAAGATAGGATGTTGGAAATAGAAGCAAGGTTTTCAGTGCTTTGACTCTATTCCGGAAAGTGTGGAGATTCTGAGTTGTCTTGAACATGCTTTTAAGGTCACCGTCATTTGTAATCTCAAGCATTTGATCCTCTTCTAACATAGACAAAGTTGATTCACCTGGCTTATACACAAATGGGTTACGGATCCATTCCTTCCCATTTCGGGGGTCTTTTGCATTGGGAAGTAATGTTCAAACTGTCTTGAAAGCTGAGATATGTGATCCTGCATCAACTGGGAGAATGAAGGACCAGGCTCAGTGTCTTCCAAAAGTCCTACTAATGTCTGAAAAGTCCCGATGCTGCACGCTAAGGAGCTTTGAAGAGCAGAGATTTGTTAAGTGTATTCCCATCATATTCAATGGGGTGCAGAGTTCAAAGAAATCTTTTCAGTAACCATCTTAGTTCACTACCAGTCATTGGGGTTGTTGAGTTATGATATTTTACCTGCTGAATTTAGATGCTCATATACCCAATGCTGAACAGGGTGCAAAGTGCACAAAATGGGCACAAACAACCAGTTTTCTTGCACCCCTGTGCCTACCATACATGACTGGCCACATGTCTTTGCACTCCAAAATGGAATGCAGACACCTGCTTCTGCCCCAGCAGTGCTGTATTCATAAGGGGTATGTAAAGGATGGCACACCAAAACCTAATGTGTGGGTTATTTAGTAGTGATGGGTGAATTTATTCACCAGGCACAAATTCGCTGTGAATTTCTGCATTTTGCTGCCGGCGAATAAATTCACGATATCACCGCAAAAATTCGCCTGCATCAAAAATATTTTCGAGGCCTGTGACAATTCTAATGCCAGCGACAATTCCAACGCTGGCGACAATTAATAGACACCCATTGACTTTAATGTGTGTCTGAATTGTAATTGGCGTCAGAATTGTCACCTGCATCAGAATTGTCGCCTGCATCAGAATTGCTGCCAGCGTCAAATTCGAGTTTTGCAAATTCTTCGCTGTTTTGTGAATTTCGTGGTTAATTCGCAAATTTTTTGCCGAAGTGAAACTGGAGAAATTCGCCCATCACTATTATTTAGACTCAAACGTAATTGGAGAATGGTGGATGCAGGGTGCAATGGAGCCCTGTATGGTCAGGACAGGGCTGCCCTGCAACCACCAGTGCTCTTCTGTATATCTAGCCAGGACCACCATCAGAAATCACAGGGCCCCATATGACAAAATTTCATGGGCCCCCTGGGCTACGCCCACCGCAAGCCCCACCTACAGGTCCGCCCTCCCCACCACACAGTAAAAAAAAACAAAAAAAATATTGGTGGCTAGGGTTCCCACTTGTTAATAAAAAATAAAAAGATATTGGTGGTCAGGGCCCCCCCATAAAAAAAACATTTGTGTCCCCATTAAAAAATATTGGTGGCTAGGACCCCACATGAGAAAAAAAACTGGTGGCCAAAATTGGTGGCCAGGCCCCCCCCCCACATTATAAGAAAATTGGTGGCCAGGGCCCCTTAAATGTCCATGCCTTCCCAAAGTCAGCATATCTCAGAAAGATGGGGGGCCTGGCTAATCAAGTATGTGTGTCGTGGCCTGGCCCCCCCTACCCTCGGGCCCCCTACAACTCTCCCCCCTGTCCCCCCCTGATGGCTGCCCTGTATCTAGCACTGGATTTCAGAGGAATTCCAGACCCCAGTACTTTTTGAATGAGAACTAAAAAGAGCATTTACATGCCCCATAATTTGCTCTAACACTTCCGGGGTCATGGTAAGTGACCCTTAGCGTATTTAAAGAGGCTGTGAACCCAATTCAAACGTTTTAAACAATGACAGCAGTTTTTCAATATAAATTGATTTTAGAGTTATTTATAAATGTAATTGCTATTGAATGCAATAGCTGCCTTTTTGCTCATCACTGCAATGCTGGCTCTGACTAAATGTACCATTGATACAAGGTTGCAATAATCAGCTGTTCTACAGCCAAGACTCCAGATCCAAAAATGCCTTGCAAGTTTTGAGAATAACATACCTGTAGGAGAATCAGAAATGTGCAAAGCATTGCGGGAAGTGGCATCTTTGCTGGTCTGACATCATCATTTTATAATCCACCCCATGAACATGTGATATGTCATATCATGATCCCAATCCATATAAAATGTTGCACGGCTTGATATAGTCTCCAAAGACAATAAAAAGCATCATTGTGGCCCCCTATCATGTTAATCAGTATGGTAGCTTCTTCTATAGGTACATATATAAAAGTATCAGAAGAGGAAGTTTTGTTTGCACAGTTATTTATATCTTCATAATTGACTGCCTAGTAAAGATAGAAGCTAATGTCAATTTATAAATATCTTACATTTAGTCCTACAGCATCGCCTAACTTTACCTAACTTTGCTCTGTTGATGGAACCCTCACATACCACATGCACTAATCCTATCACCGAGATCATTTCACGTGAATTACACTTTAATTTCTGCTATATGCTATCAAGACTGAATAAAAAGCCCCTGTGGATGCTCGTGTGCACAAATGCATAGCAGTATATGCTGATTAATAATGCATATATGCAACTGTTTCATGAAATTCTAGTTATATGCACAAAGGAAGCACTAAATATTACATTCTCTCTCTAGTCTGATGATGTTTAAGGGTTTGGTCTTTTTAATATTAGCAGCCTTCTAATTATAATTTCTAGGAAATATGAATAGTTTTGTAGAAATTCCCTGTTTTTTTATGGCATATACAGTATTTTTGCTGGATTTCATCAGTCTTGGTTGACTTTCCCTTTTTTAAATAGGCATTTCTTTTGATTTTGTAGGACGTTTGTGTTAAATGTGGCCAGAAAAGGCTATTGTACCTATTAGGTACAAATTAGGGGCCCAGTGGTTGGGTATTGTAAAAGTTGATCATACAGGGAGATGGATAAATAGCTAGGGAGCAAGACAAGCTCTATTCTATCTGGCTAGTCCAAATCCTTAAACTCCTTCCTTGCAATTTTATCTTGCGAAAAAAATATATCTTTAGGACTTACGGGAGGTGCTCCATGTAGGCCATGTCGCATCAATGAAGCCTTCTTACATACAAATTCAAAGGAACATAGGCACACTACACTCAATGCTTTTGCAAAAAATAGAAAATGCTTCTTTATTTTAGTGAGCATTTTCTATTTTTTGCAAAAGCATTGAGTGGAGTGTGACTATGTTCCTTTGAATTTCTATTTGGCTAGTCACCTAGTGAGGTGGCAGGATGGCCTTGCAAAAGGGCACACGTTTTTTCTCAAATGTTTCACTATTAAAAAGCTTCTTTAACATTCACAGCCAAAAGCCGCATTGCTATTCAATAATGAAGGCCATTTCTGCAGCGTTGTCTAGTTTATTGAGTAACACACATTCACACTTGAGCAGTTATAAAACCTTTACAAGTGCTTTTTGCACAGACTAGCACTTTACTGTTGCCTTCACTTGTGCATCTGCTGACACAGCACCTGCACTTTCTCAATGAATCCAATGCTGCCTCATTCTGCTGCATTCAAGAGCAACAAACCCCAGAGAAAGAAGTGAGTTATTGGAGACAACTTTGCTCTGTATCCAAAATGAATTGTTCTGTGTATCATTTACCCTCTAGGTTTTTAACTATTATCACAAAGAAATGAACACAAGCCCGGCAGCTGTTCATTAGAACACTGTTTTATCTTCCCTGCTTTGCTAGGTCTGGCCTGAAATCCAATCAAATTGTGTAAACCAGTGCCCTCTTGTGGAAATTAAGGTTCTTACACCAGAAAAATTACAGAATAAATTAAAAAAGGATGAAAAAGTCAAAAGCTGCTTAGAATGTGCATTAATCTTTTTAGCACCTAGTTTACAGAGCTAAGGAGTGAAGTGGAAGGTATAAATCCAATTTTAATCAAACCTTCTGAGAGTGGTACAGTTGTGTTCAGAATAATAGCAGTCTGACATCACTAACCCAATCAATCACAATTTTTGGTAGAAATTATATTGCTACATGGCAAATAATTTACTAGTAGGTGTAATAGAGCAATAGAAAACCCACGGACCCAACAGTCATGACATTCATGCTGCTAATTTTGTGAAATTGAATCATTAATTGAGGCTTGTTTTTACAAATAATAGCTTGTTCCAAATAATAGCAGTGTGGAGTTTAATTAGGGAGGTCATTCATTCTGTGAAAAGCTTTATTCACTTTTTTAAACACTGATATTATTCTGAACACAACTACAATACATACAATACTTATTCTAGATATTACATACATGATGCTCTTTGGAATTAAGCTGCTCCCAAGTATGCCGTTCTTTGTTGATCCGTTTATATTGACAAATTACACTACTTATGGGCATGCCCAAGAAAGAGTGGCAAGCAGCAGTGTCAGCAGATAACCACAGATTTCCAGGGCAACACAAGGTATACAACACACTAAACAATAGACATGCAGACCCTTGTATTGGACGAACGACCGGATGTCCCAATCTTCCACTCTGCCGCTAACCAGATTAATCAGATTAAATAAAGTTGTAAAAGAACAAATCAGGCAATGTTCTGGCCGTGACAGCAATCATATGAAAGTTATGCCCGACCAATAGTAGTGACAGTTACTCAACGTCAGATAAATTATCATTGGCCAACAGAAATCTTCTAACCCACCCATTGACTAAACCACAGATGGTCATGATATCAAAATATGTCTGGATAAAACATTGATTCGTGCAACTATATCTTTGAGTCTATGGCCAGTTTTAACAATATTTTTATTGGTTTCTATTCGCAAAAGGTTAATATACAGCAGATAAAAACAAGGAAGCATTTATCTTTCTATACTTTAAATGAAAGCTCCGTTTTGTACGGCTCTCTACTTTTTCTACGAGTGGATAATTAAGCTATAAATCCTAATAGTTCATTTTCTGTCTTATCCAGAGAAGCTGAGCACAGTACTGATGGATAAGCACAGGCTGGAGCTGCACAGATGCTTCTTTGAAAAGGCAGAATTCACTCAGACGTTCATATTTTGCTCTGAAATAACACCACTACCACTGAAAAAAAGACATTCTTTAATGTTCATGTGCGAACTAATTAGTGCTGCAAAAAAGCTGCAACAGCAATCAAACAGGACAGAACAAATTAATGGCTCTAAAAAGGCTGACCAAGTGATCAAGGCATGGGGGGATGGGTGATTAATGTTAACATTGGAATGACCATCCTCTTTTGTGCGTGGCCACCTTTAAATGCCTGACAACTGTTGTTTGAATCTGAATATACAAAGTGCTGTAGTAGGTTAAGAGGAAATGGGTTTTCAAAACATGAAATTGAAATATATACTGTATGTATAACCATATTTCAATATCACTTGAAGTTGGAGGCCTCCATCTCTGACCACTTGCCTTCCTCTAGCAGGCTCTATAGTGATGAACACTTGTGAAGACTATGCACATACCTAGAGACAAGGAAACAATTGATCAGAAATGGCAGGCACTGCCCAACTGTGCTACATTTTATCATGAGGTATGAGAGAACAGGACCCTGTTATTGTAGCTGGTTGGTTCAATTCAGGATGGTGGTTTGGTGTTCTCTGCAGTAGACCAAAGTGATATAATAGGGTTCTGTTCTCCTTGAACACCTTGGAATGGCCATCCTCCTTTGTGTATGGCCACCTTTAAATGCCTGAAAGAATATACAAAGTGCTGTAGTGGGTGAAGAGGAAATGGGTTTTGAAAACATGAAATTCAAATATATATTTATAACCATATTTCAATATCACTTGTATGTTGATATGCAATAAGCATTACATAAAATGATCCTTAAAAATGACCACAGCCTTTACTTGTGCTACATTTTATGTTTTTCACCAATAAGGGGCCGATTCACGAAATTCGGGTGAAGGGTTCGAATAAAAAAAAATTCGAATTTCGAAGTATTTTTTGGGTACTTCGACCATCGAATTGGTTAAATTCGATCGAATTCGAACGATTAGAATTAAAAATCATTCGACTATTCGACCATTCGATAGTCGAAGTACTGTCCCTTTAAGAAAAACTTCGACCCCCTACTTCGGCAGCTAAAAGCTACCGAAGTCAATGTTAGCCTATGGGGAAGGTCCCCATAGGCTTGCCTGTGATTTTTTGATCAAAGGATTTAATCGTTTGATCGAACGAAAAATCCTTCGATCGATCGATCGCAGGATTTGCACAAAATCGTTCGACTTCGATATTCGAAGTCAAACGATTTTAGTTCCCAGTCGAATATCGAGGGTTAATTAACCCTCGATATTCGACCCTTCGTGAATCGGCCCCTAAGTGTTGGGATATACATTGTTACAACAGAAACTGGCATGTGGTAGTTAAAAGAGATTTAATTCTACAACCTGAAAATTAAATCATTCTTGGCAACAAGCCTTATTATGTATAAGAGGTGTTTTTTGTGCTGCAGATGTACAGAGAGCAATAATACTATATGGCTCTCGTTTATGACATTTACCTGTTACAGCTAGGCCAAGTGAACTGAGTAGCCCTACAGAATCTTACTAGCTACCTCCATTGCTACAAATGTGTTTAATGACATCCTTTAGACACCTCTCCTTAGCTCAAATGTTAGAGACATATGATTACACAGCTATATCAGTATTTCAGCTATAGGTTCAATAATATCAAGGATATCAAATCAGTATTCACCCCAAATTTTAGGGCGTCCAGGCAGATATAGGCTATTCTCTGCAAATTCTAACTGGCCTTTTAGGCTGGGTCTTTCCAGCCAACCACTCAATTAACGTAAGGTATTAGAACTGCTAAAGAACTAGGGATGCACCGAATCAAGGAATCCTAATTTGCATATGGAAATTAGGGACGGGGAGGGAAATTGCGTGACTTTTTGTCACAAAACAAGGAAGTAAATAAAGTTTTCCCCTTTGCACCCCTAATTTGCTCCGACTCCTGCTGAAAAAGGCCGAATCGCGAACCGTGTCCTGGATAGGGTGCATCCCTAGTTCTTTAGCATTTGGGGTTTCGGCCAAATCCAAAATAGTGTATTCGGTGCAACCCAATAAAGAACAGATAAAAATGCTTAAGAACAGCAAGGTTTGTTATATTGAAGTGTATATATAAAGACCATTTCATTTTAGTACTACTGTTCCTTTTAAAAACACATAACTGGAATAAAGTATAGATGCATAAGTTCAGTAGTATGACTTCTAATAGTATTAATCTACCATTAACAATAAAACCTCTCAAAGTAAAACAAATGTAGCACAAGTTATTGCACACACAGGAGTTCTGAAACTTTAACAGAACACTGATATTACTCATTCCATAACAGAATGTCATATAAAATTAAGTAAACCCTCAGCAGTGAGGCCAGCATCCACCACCAGAGAAGTGAAGTTTGACAATACACAATGCTACATCCATAGAATTTACATATATTTCCTTGTAATTATGAATAAATAAATGCCTATAGATATCATCCCACAACCCTGCCAACATTCACTATTATTGGAGTCTCTGTTTAATAAGATGCACACTCAACATAAGCCCGTGTGGAATTCAACTGAAGATCCATTCCTTAAAACACAGTCCTGTGCTGCAACGCTAATCACTCTGATGTGGACTTCTTTAAGTAGGCAATCAAATCTAAGCGCTCGTTCTTCTTTTTTATGCCAGCAAAAATCATTTTGGTTCCTGGAATATATTTCTTTGGGTTTTCCAAATATTCAAACAGCGTATCCTCTCCCCAGACAATGCCTAGAAGAAATCAAGAATACATTAGAATAGTTATTTATATACTTTCCTTTTCTTCAGGGGGAGTTGGAGAGCCAAAGCACCTACTGCAAACATTTTGTTTTCACTCCCAGAGCCTGAAACTCAAACAGCACTTTTCCAAGAATAGCCCCTCATTGAGTGATGTGCAAAATATGTTTAATAAATCTATTATCTGATAACAAATCTATTTTATCTGTAATCTATTATTTATTCTCATAGATTTTTGAAATAGTAAAGTGTTTCAACATTTTTATCCTGCTGCTAGTAACTCAAGGCACAATTTCAGGCAGCTGGGAATTCCATACTGCTAACCTGAGCTAAAATGAGTCTGTTGCACCAAAGATATAAATTCAATATGCTTAATCCAAAATCATCAATTTGTTTCTGCTATTAGTAAATCAATTGAAGCAGGAAAATAAGTGAAGATGTTGAAACTCATTAATAAAATCAGAAGTGAAGGGTCATTGTAGTTAGGCCTCCACACATAGGCAAGCGCCAAAACACATCTGAATATACAAATGGCTGTTGTGGGTCAAGAGTAAAAGGGGGTTTTGTAGCTCAAAACCTTATGTATGACTGTATTACAATATATCTTGAAATTCATCTCTTTCCCAATAAACCTACTTATATTGTAGTGGAGTTCAAAGCCATCTCTAGCCACCTGACTTCAAGATATAGGCTTAATAGTCCCGGTAGAGTTGCGTTTAGTGTAGGATTTACATTACCTTTGCTTTTGTTTGCATCAGTGTAAGAAAATCCCGGGGCTTGTCCAGTTTTCCGGCCGAAGAGACCCCATAAATTAGGCCCAGTCTTGTGTTTCCCAGTCTTTTCAACTGTGTGGCACTGCGCACACTTCTGGATAAAAATCTTCTTTCCCTTTTCAGCATCCCCCATTTTGTATCCTAATACATATATGTGGAAAATAAAACAAATCCTGTTATAGCCATCATACAGAATATATAGAATCACAATACAGGTATCAGTCATTTCCCATAGTACTGAACCAGTCAGCAGTGGGTCACAAGCAGAATATACTTTGTCATGTTGGGAACTCTTATGGCATAGGGTTTTTTTTGACCTACAGTGATACTGACCTCTCTGACCTACAGTGATACTATTAAAGCAGACCTGTCATTCAGACATAAGAAGCTGTATAATAAAAGTCCTTTGCAAATAAAACATGAAACCCCAATTATTTTTTTATTAAAACATCCATACCTGTTATGAACTCGTTTAAAAGTCTAAGTGGTCATCATATAATACTAGCCCCTCCTCTAAGCCTTCAGCAGGCAATCACTTTCTATTCGGTACTTCCTAGTTTAGGGTGTCCACCTGTCCGGTTTTGACCTGGACAGCCCAGTTTTTTGAAGGGCTGCCCAGGTCAAATAATATCTCTCTCTACATTATACAAAAAGTTATCCCAAAGGTGAACAACCCATCTAAAGTAGCTACAAGACTTTTCTAAGATTTGGATCACATATATCCCTGGTTTTAGGGGTAGGCATTGAGGGGGCAGGCTCTTGTGATTCAAACATAGCCAAAAGTACCAACAAATATTCCAAAACTGTCAAGCAACTATTTGTTTCTCCCCAAGTTTAAAAGGTACATGGGTTCCTTAAAAAAATAATATAATTTAACTTTACAGAGATAATAATGAGATTAGAACACGTTCCATTTGATTTCATTCGGGGGAAGGATTATAGTTATTTTACAGGGAAACTAGTTGGAAGATGACTGACAGTCTATTAGAGCTCACCCTTCAAATACTGAGGACAGTTTAAGAAAATGAGCTGAACAACACCCACTTCTGACATGGATACAACACCCAATGGTAATGATAGGTCGCACACATCAATCATTGTTAGGGAAGCGTAGGCAGATGGAAGTGCAAAGAGAACAAAGCAGGGCTACTAATGTGGGTAAATATACACATAAATTCAGCAGCCCTATAACTGTAATGACCCAGGCCTTTAAACACTGTCCTCAGGAGATCCCCATATTGGATCTTGTAAGGTCATCTTCTGAGTTGTAGTGCTCAGTGTGCTCTGAACTAATGTTGAGAAGCTAAAAATATAAGATAGTATATACAGGTATGGGATCTGTTATCCAGAAAGCTTCAAATTACAGAAAGGCTGTCTTCCATAGATTCCATTATAATCAAGATTTTTAAAATGGATTTCCCTTTTCTCTCAAATAATAAAGCAGTACCTTGTATTTGATCGAAACAAAGACATAATTTTTCCTCGTTGGAAGCAAAACCAGCCTATTGGGTTTATTTAATGTTTGCATAAATTTCTAGTAGACAAGGTATGAAGATCCAAATTACGGAAAGATCCATTATCCAGAAAACCGCCCCGGTCCCGAGCATTCTGGATAACAGGTCCCATAACTGTACATGTATTTGGTGAGCCTTAGGTAGAATTAGAAGTGCACCGTTTGTTGTTGTACAAGTTGCTACAAGATTTTGGACTAAAAATAAATTATTCGCCAAGCTTTGTGATCATTGGAATTCATCAAAACATTAGTAGAAAGTGACAAAACAATTGTCATTAAAGCTGATACAATAGGGCTTATTGTCATTCTAATGTAGTAGGCACTGGTGCATTTGCTGCTGTGTAACATCACTTTAAATAGTTTAGCAATCAGCCTTGTACCATAACTTTTAGAATATACACATAAATACACAATCTCAGGTAATGGAAAGCAGCCTAGGATATTTGATGTGATGCACCACAGAACAATACTGGGACCTACCTACTGGTGGCATCTTCAGAGGCACAGATCTTCACTACTGGTGGTGGCCTTGGGCTAACTAATGTTTATAATTTGGTAACCGTTACTAGGATGAAACTATTGTTAAAGAGACAAAAACATACATGGGAAAACGTATGGCTATTCCATATTTGCAGGCACCTATGTGGGAAAATTAATATTAATTCACATTGACAGCATTCTAGCCTACTGAAAGATATCTGTATCTACTGCTACTAGGAATTTGTGTTATGTACAAGCTAATAACACGCCACAGATTAGTAGTGATAAAGCCAAGACTGCTTTTTTTCACAAAAATAAAAAAAAAAGAGCAGTACAGGTAAAAATTTGGATTATTTGGACAGAATGCAGTCTATGGGAGACAGTCTTTCCATAATTGGAGCTTTCCATAGCTGTAGTTGTTTCATGTGATAACACTTACATTGCAAGTTTGATGGGGTATGGAAAAGGACATGTGCATTATAACTAATATTAGAAAAACACTTTTCTATTTGAAACTCTGCCTACCAAATGGTGTCTGCACAGTGCCCAAAAGGCAGCTGGCATGTAGGGTATCAATATCCCTGCAAAAGGAGAGTTGTGGCAGTCTATAGGGAATAGCGGAGTCACAAGCATATGAAGTAACACAACACAAGTCGAGCTGTGAGCAGATAAAGGTAATATCATCGTCATATCAGAGTTAGTTTTAATTTTTTTTTTTGTTCTACGTTTTGATACGTAGAATATGTGTTCAGTGTAGACATTTAAAAGAGTAAACGCCCTTATTAAAATAATCGACAAGCAGCCAGCAGTTGGACCCATGCTGAAATAAATGAATTTTGATTTTAAATAGGTGAAGATGAGGATAGATCATTTAGCAACATCATGATCATGGGATTGATCAAAACGTTTTCTTTGTATGATTAAAGAAAATGCAATTCTATGCAACTTACAAATATATAGTGAATAAAGTACCCCCTCTTGTAAAATATAAGGATATTATAAGTTACCGGGTTGTTTCATGACCATATAAAAACACGAGGCCGAAGGTCGAGTGTTTTTATACAGGTCATGGAACTCCAGAGATGACTTCTAATATCCTCATATTTTGCAACTGGGGGTACTTTATTTATTATAATACACAAGTTTCAGGGAGTCGTGACAGAAATGACATCAGAACTCACCGATTATAACTGATGACATCAGAACTCACCGTTTATTAGGATATAATTTACAAGAGATTCATGTCTTTTGTGTATTATGTATCAACATTTTCGGTGGTTTTCTAGTTATGTATGGACATTGCGATTGAAAGCAGTACATTATTTGTATAGCCCTTTCTGTAGAGCAGCGCAGAATTGCAATTATATGAAATTAATTCAAAGCCACTTACAATCTACATAAATGGATGTTGCTGACCCGGACAACCCAAAACTGGTTTCTGGGCCTTACCTCCTCCTATAGTACTTGATTAGCCTCAAACTCAATGCATTTGTTGTGCCCCTCTTCCCCAGGGGAACTATAACTTCGCAAGCTGCAGACTGTAGGACACCTGGGAGTTGTAGTTCACCACACTGTTGCTCTTCACTCCCTCGGTGAAGCAGAGCTTCCGTATTTATGGCGATCAGGTGATCATGGCATTCCCAATACTGATTCGCAAGATGTTGTGCAGCAGCTGAAGCAATAAAACATGAAAAAACAATCCAATTGCCCGAAGCATTTGCCCAGCTCCAAGTGATGACATAACGGCAGTTGCAGGATTCTATTAACGTTAGCAAGTAATCCCTGAACCTCCCCCTTTTGTCTCCAATTTTAATATCTCACCGGTTAATTACTCTCACTGGTCACGGGAAAGCAATCACCCAGCGCCGCCTCTGCGCCAAACTCTCACGAGAGTGTCACCCTCTGGCCAACCAATGATGGCTGACGTCACCCTTACAGGAACTACTTCAAGTACCGCCCCGTGCGCCCGCAGTTATCCAATCATATTTCTAGCTTCGCTTAACTTTCAAGACGGATTGGTTTGACCCAGTATAGGGGGCGGTACTTCGCGAAACGTTCCCTTAAATAGACAATGCTTAGAGTTCGATTATCATTTTGGTTTTAGATGTGTTAGTGTGTGCTGCAGCTGCCATACTGTTGGACACGCTTAAAGGAAAACTTTACCCCCAAAATTAATATTTAAGCAACAGATAGTTTATATCATATTAAGTGGCATATTAAAGAATTTTATCAGACTGGTCTATATATTTAAGTAAATATTGCATACCTCCCAACATTTTGGTAAAAAGAGGGGCAAAATTTTTTCACGCACTTTACAACAGCGAAATGTTTGACCTTGCCCCTTTCTGTGGCCACACCCCCTAATTACCATGTTCATTTTTCCAAATTTGGCAGGTTATGAAAGTTTATGAATATTTCTCCTTATCTAAACTTTTTTTTGTGTCTCAAAATTGTTACAAAGTATCTTATTTGCACCTGTTGGTTGTACTGTGGTCTCTGCTAAAAGCCAGTGAGAAACTGTGTTTCTTTTTCTGGCTGTTCCGTGCAGAGAAAATAGGGACTTTCCAGTACAAATGAGGGACTGCAGGTTGAGCTGTCAAAAGAGGGACTGTCCCTCTGAAAAAGGGACAGTTGGGAGGTATGTTATTGCCCTTTTACATCTCTTGCCTTGAAATTTGCAGTTCTCCTAAGATACCGGTGTGGGGACTGTTGGGGAAATGTACATATCTCTGTCCTTTTCTTCTACTTTTTCTTCTATCCTTTTTCTCTTCCTTTTCTACCAGGTGCTATACCTCTCAATGGGCACGCATAAACTGTTGTGTAATGTTGCTAAAATTTGTAATGATTTCTTGGTGGAGATGCACTGACGGCACTAGACCACCCAATATGAAGATGCAATGGGTACTGACACAATTAGAGTAGTCTCCTGGAATGTCAGGGGAATTAATTATAAGGTGAAACGCTCCCTAGTATTAGACCATTTTCGGAAGCTCAAAGCAGATATACTTCTACTCCAGGAGACCCATCTAGTGGGGCAAAGAACGAAAGCTCTTAAGTGCCGCTGGTTAGGGCCCACTTACCATGCAGAATACTCTACGTATTCCAGAGGGGTAGCCAATTTTTTTTCGGAAGTCCACTAAAGCCCAAATAGAAACTATTGTGTCAGACAGAGGAGGCAGATACTTAATCCTTAAAGTGTTAATAGCTTCTTGCACTTTCGTCCTAGTTAATGTATATTCCCCGCCCCCTGGTGATGTTTAATTATTGAAGGTAATCCTGGGAAAGATTGCAGGGATTGGAGACTATCCCACTCTATGGATGGGGGATTTTAATGGCACTCCCAACCCGGGGATGGATAGGCTCAAACAGGCCAGTAGAGACTCTTCAGCCCTGGGAGACTGGCTTAAAGCCTCAAATCTGACTGATGTGTGGAGGTGGACATACCCCTCCACGCACCAATACTCCTGCTATTCCTCTGCCACTTCGGCCCTCTCTAGAATAGACCTTGCCCTCGCCTCCCCCCTGGCCCTACCATACATGGGTTCAATAGAATACACAACTCAAATATGTTCGGACCATGCCCCCTACAACTAGATCTGAAATTAGGAACACAAACAGGGACCCGTCAATGGAGACTTCCTCCAAAGTGGATCCATCATGCCCAGGTAAAGGATGCTTTCACTGCCCAATATAAACTGTACTGGGAGACTAACGCCGTAACGGCCCAAGATCAGATAGTCTGGGATGCTAGCAAAGCATATGCTAGGGGTACCTATATTTCTCTAATTAAAGCAGCAAGGATTACCTTGGATCATAAATTGGCCAACTCCCGTCATGTGCTGGAGAGAGCCGAATTGGACTATGTGGAACTCCCACAGGAGCAGCAGGCGGAGACCTTGGCGACAGCTCAGAGAGAGCTCAATCTTGCCTACGTAGAAAAATATACCCAATGGGAGTTGCATAGGGTCTCCTCCTGGTACGACAAGGGGGACAAATGTGGCAGGCTTTTGGCAATATTGGCTAGGGAACCAACCCAACTAACTCACATACCCTTAATTCTTACAAGGGATGGCCACGAAGTCAGGGAACAACAAGGCATATTATCAGAATTTGTTGAGTTCTACACTAACCTATATAGGTCAAAGCTTACGGCTTCGGTGGATGAGATAGCCCGCTATTTAGATGGAGTCCCTATACCTAGGCTCCCCCCTGAAGAAGCTCAGAAGCTTAATGTGCAAATTACCCCTGAGGAAGTCACTGCGGCTATAAACTCGTTTCCTAACAGTAAGGCCCCTGGACCTGACGGTCTTCCAGTTGATTGGTATAAAGCCCACATAAGCACGGTAGGGCCTAACCTTTGCTCCCTCTTTAATTCTGTCTTGCATGGAACTCAGTTGCCTGACAGCTGTGGTCAGGCCACCATTACTTTAATACCCAAAGAGGGGAAAGCCCCTGAAAGGTGTGAGTCGTATAGACCCATCTCTCTCCTTAATGCCGACATTAAAGTGCTGGCTAAAGTGTTGACGAACAGATTAAAGCTGGTAATAGATAACATCATCCATCCAGACCAGAAGGGTTGTATGCCCCAAAGAGCCACAGATATGTCAGACGCCTATTTACGAACATTGGGACCATGCACCAAAATGGGGGAGAGAGGGTTGTGGTGTCCCTTGATACAGAAAAGGCCTTCGATACAGTGGAGTGGCCTTATCTGTGGGCAACACTAGAAAGATTTGGACTGGGCGATAACTTCATTAGGTGGGTCAAAGCAATGTACTCTGCTCCTAGGGCCAGGCTCCTGGTGAATACAGTATTATCGAGGGAATTCCCACTACAGAGGGGAACCAGGCAGGGGTGCCCACTATCCCCCTACCGCTTTACCCTGGCCATAGAACCAGTAGCCATCCAAGTGCGAGCCAATGTGAACATTGTGGGCCTTAAGATGCAGAGGTTGGAGGAAAAGGTCTCAATGTACGTGGATGATATGCTGGTCTATTTAGCAGACCCAAGAGAGTCCATATCAGCTCTTTAAGAGGAGGTCTCCACCTTTGGGAAACTGTCGGGCCTCAAAGTAAACTGGGGGAAATCCCTGGTCTTTCCCATTGATCCTGATACACGAAGGAACCCCCAACATGGCCCTCAGCTACAGTGGGTAACTACTTTCAAATATCTGGGAATAGTGATACATAGGGAAGCCCCCAGATATCTGGACTTGAATTTGACGCCTGTCATACGTAGCATGAAAAACAAGTTCCAACACTGGTCAGGTCTCCCACTGTCCTTGCCGGGCAGGATTAACCTTCTCAAAATGGTGCTGCTACCAAAGCTGCTCTATGTGTTTCATAATTCACCTATTTTACCCACCAAAACATGGTTTCGTGAGCTAGACGCCTTGGTGAGGGGGTTTGTTTGGGCTGGAGAGAGATCGAGGATTAAAACCCCACTAAGAAAGGGGGGACTAGCCCTCCCTAACTTTCTTTTATATTTTTATGCCAGTCAGCTGGTGTATGCCTGGTGGTGACTTAACCCAGACCCTAATAACCAGGCCACGGTCTTTGAGGCAGCTATGGTCTCATCATTTGAGGCTTTGGCCAACCAGTTGCACAGAGGGCTCCCCTCTGCCTCTAAATTGACGCATCCCATGAGAACAGTGACTCAGGTATTCCACAGAACTGTAATACTTCCCTACAAGGCCTTGGCCAGTTGGTCCAAATGGACCCCAATTTGGGGTAATCCCAATCTCCCACAATTTAGCACCCTACCAGATGCTGGGTTATGGGCTGGAGCAGGGGTGAAACTACTGGGGGACGTGGTACAGGGGGATGTCCTGAAACAATTTGCCCTGCTCAAAGATGAATTTGCTCTTCAGATGTTATTCCGATTTTTACAATTTAGACATGCCTTCCAGGGCCAATTTCCCACTGGCACTTTGACACTTGCAGCATCCACCCTGGAGAAATATCTCCATAGGGCAGAACTCACCAAAGCGCTAAGTTTGTTTTATACCATATTACTTCAGGACAGTTTTGATCCCGTAAAAATTGTTGCCTTGAAATGGTCCCAAGACCTTCCCCAAATAGAGGAGGAAGCTTGGAAAGACATATTGGATCAAATACCGGACACTTCCATTGCAGTACGGGACAGGTATATTTGCACCAAATTTTTAAACAGGGTCTATCTGACTCCGCATAGGCTGGCACAGATTTACCCAGGGTGCCCGGATATTTGTGTGAAATGTAATCAAGATGTGGGCACTTACATGCATGTTTTTTGGGATTGCCCCAAAATACAGCGCTTTTGGTCTGAGGTGTTAGGGGTTGTGGTTTCCTCTGCAGGCCTGCCGACCATACGGACTCCTGCCTTTTACTTTTGGGACACGCTGAGGGACTAATGTTAAAGTCAAGTGAAAGACTGTGCTTGCTACAACTCTTGCACTAGGCAAAAAAAGCCATATTAATGACCTGGAAGGCTGTGGAAGCCCCTACGCAAGCATTCTCCCAGGACAAAAACTCACCTATATTGCACGGGGATGTCCAGGCAAATTTGGTGAAATTTGGGATAAGTGGTTATCAAATGTATGAATATAATGGTGTCCGAGAATGCAATGTACACCGAATAGGATACTTACGATGTAACTGATTGCAGTGCTCAATCTGGCTAACTTTGGCTATTTCTTCCCTTTTTCTTCCTCTTTTTCCCTGCTTTTACTCTCCTTCCTTTCCTTTTTATAATCTTTTTTTTTTTTTTTCTTCTTCTTATTGTTAATGTGAAAAATTACTCAATAAAAAGAATCTGATAAAAAACTTTGGGCAACTTTGGGGAAGGCACTTCAGAGAGAATAGTCGCCCGGTGACAAATCGCCTTTTCTTCAGGCGACTAATCTCCCCGAAACTGCCTTCCCGCTGGCTAGAATCTAAATTGCCGGGGGGGGGGGTGGCATTCGGATTGCTTAGTTTTCCAAAATCACATGAAGTTGTCTCCCTGAATCTTCGTGTGTGCCTCTGCCCTTAGTTGTATAGAAAGTATTGTGTATGCATAGTATAATTCTTGCACACAGTTATGACACCTACAGGTCATTTATCTAAGCACCACAGGGTACAAGTTGTAGCTAATATTTGCAGAATGGACACATTGGGGTGTCATTGACATGGCTTAATGGTATGAATCGCACAATTTGCTTGCTGCAAGTCAGTAGCGACTAGTTACAAAACCCATTAATAGAACCCTGTACCACCACGTCCAGGCTGGCAGAAATTATATGGTTCCCTAGCATTTTCATATGAGAAAGCTCAGCTTGCACAGTGGTGTTCTCCGTATGTGCAAGGAGCATGAAAGTAACTTTTACGAATGGTGTTTATACCAAGGCAATCTAGCTGCCCTTATGCCTGCCACAGTTGCATCTGTAGTCCTTTTTGAGCTCCTATGAGTGTGTGTGATTTATAAATGTACTGATGTGTAGAAGTGTGTGGGGGGGTGGTTAAACTGTTATACATGTAACGCTAATTTGGCTAAGCAAGACCAAAAAGGGGTCAATGTCCAGCTAGTGAAAGAAGCATGAGTTACATGTGACTCAACACATCAGACTAGGGCCTTCGCTAAGTTGAAGATTTCAGTATGGGTGTAGTGGGACTACAACTATCAGGCTACTGTGCAGTAAAATAGAAAATGATGGATGCCAGGAGGTACTTATGATAGTTTATTTGTACAAAACCAATATCCCCAGGTTTACTTACAGTCATAAGAGGTATAGGCAAATGTAAAATCATAGGCTAGAACAGGTGGATGACACAGCTGAGGAATATGACTCACATAAGGCATTGTAGTCAAGCAGTAATAGGAATCCCCGGCAGATATACCTTGAAGTGGTCTGGATCCCACCCAGCGGAGTGGTCGGGGAGAAGGAGTCTAAGCCTGACACCCTATCCATTGTGGTCCTTTCACTAAAGGCAATCTAGGAGCCTTGGAAGCTTCTCCTTGCTACAGATCCTTGATGGAGTAGAAAGCTGCTCTTACTATCTGTCCTCTCTATCTTACTCTCTTAGAGTGTCTATAGCAGATATAACCTGTCTCTGGCTAACTTCATTCACTGGGTTCCCTGGTCCCTGACTCAGACACTAAAGGTGCTGGTCCCTTTATGGCAATGGCTTTACTGGGTCTTGGTGTACCCAGGTTCAATGGGCACATCCAGATGTTTAGGACACCAGCAGCCAAAGAGGTAGATCCTCTATAGTGCACTATAGTTAAGTGTGGTATGAAGTGGTCATTACACCTTGTGGCCAAAAACACTGGATATGTAAATACTTAAACTAGATACATGGGCTTTTGCCCAGCAACAAGGGAAAAGGAGGAAGCGTAGGGATTTAAAGGCATAGGGGCAATATTAACCCTATGGGTCCCTACATACACCCAGGGGAAAACCCATTTTGTCCCTATAATGGTGCAAATAGAAATACACAAACATCAAAATAACATTTGAAAATGAGTGCAGTAATGGACCGTACCAAGACATCCTCTTCGGGTATCCTCTCCTGAGGCAGTTGCGGAACTACGGGGGGAGCAGGGGGTGCAAGCGGGCCAGGGCCCCCCGGCAGTTTACGCGCCGCTTGTTCCCGGCCAGTTCCGGGCGTACGGCAGGGGGCCCGCTGCGTGTCCTGCGCCAGGGCCCGCCCCCTCTAGTTACGTTTCTGTTCTGAGGAATACCTGGGTGACAATGGTTACAGATAAGTTTCAGTGCAATAACTGTTTCAGTTACTTAAAACTTTAATACAATTCATGATTGTCTATATAAGATCACTCAGGCACCTTAATTATAGAATACTTGGGAATCATCCTGCCCTGCATCAGGAATTATCCCAGGCACATACTTGTGGAACTTGGAAACTTCCAGCCTCACATCAGCAGTTCCAGGCACATGACTTAGAGAATGGAACATGGGAATATCCTGCCTCTGCTCAGGACAACTCAGTCATACTCTTAGCTGTAAAGAAAAATATTCTTTGCATAGAAAGTCATTTACCATAGTAGTGCATTTCAAACAATAGTTGGGTTAGAAAGGCCCCACCATAACCAAACTTTATTCCTGCATCACATCCCCCCCCATCCAAGTGTCCAAAACCTGCCAGTCACTTTAAGGTAGAATGCTTTAGGATAAAGGTGCTACTCAGTGAGTACTTAGAGGTAGAAGGTTTGTGGTGGGGGCTCAGCAGTCTTGTGAACCCAACTATTTACAAGGTGTGTAAAGTTTTAAAATTAGAAACAACAGGGACATGAGAGAAAACTGTTGAAGCTAAACTCCAGTTGTCTCAACTGTTATGGAGTCCATGAAATAGCTGAATAAATCTCAGGAGTGCAATCCCATAATCAAGATCCTGGGAGAAAAAAAAACAAAGTCTTACAATCCTTTAAGGAAATTATAGTGAAGCACAGGGTCCATCTGGAACCACTGTGGATAGTCACGGCTTCACCCCATATTTTTCCAGGGTGTCCTCGTATGAGAGGTAGTAAGAGGGGTGTGGTTTGTCCACCCTTCTCCCATTATGCAACTTAGAACTCAGGCTGAAAATCGGTCTTCTTAAATTTTTCACTACTTTTTACGTGGTGTTTCAAGATGGTACGCCCAAACCACCACTCACTTACAGTGTCACACAGGAAGGCCATGTCCTTCTGGCGCTTATGAGGGTTACTATGGAACAGTCCTCTGGGTCCCACATCAGTTTTCCTCAGCAGATCACCATACAGCCATTCCTCCAGACTCTTCTCAACCTTGTCGTAGACGCACTTGGGGGCATAGGGCATGCAGTAACCCCACCGATCACGGACTTGGGAATTGATGATGAGTTGCACCGTGAGACCGTGCGCAGCTTCTTGGGGTCGGCCATCCCTGAAGCTACCCAGAAATCATGTTCCTCTGGAGACATCAGGGGAAAATAGATGGCAGTTGTTGCCCCTCAGCCTGATCTAGATCAGGGGCTAGAACATGAATATATCCGGGCTCCAACCATACCATGGAGGGATCCACTGCGGATAAGTCATCGTCCTTCAGGGCAGTGGTAGGCAAAGTAGTAGTGGTAACCCCTTTCGTTATGGCAGCATATCCCTCCCTCTAGATGAAACACGCAGTTCAGGGCTCTGTGCAGGCTCATCCCTGCTAGAACTTACTCCGCGTAGGGGCTCTTTTGAAATAGCGGCTGCACGCAGGGCAGCGGGTAAGCTGTGGACGGAATATTCCCCCTCTGGAAAGGAAGAAGAGGGGGTGGCTTTAGGAGGTGCGGGCCCCGAAGACTCCGACACGGAAGACAGTCCATCAGTATCTGTGGCGATGGATTTGGTCTTTACTGGTTTCTTCAATCTGTGTGTATAAAGTAGGGTCCCAACCAGCAGTCATGGTGTCAGTAGGGGCAAGTAGAATTTAAATTACTGGCCTCCTTGGACAGTTCATGGGTACAGTGCCCTCAGAAAGTTACTACCACTCTTGCGTTCTTTATGTTCAGTCTCTAGGTGCCAGCCCATATGTATCTGAGGGCAAAGTCTATTAACGTGGTGTCCTGCACTGAAAAGGCAGTGGTCCCAGCCAGGACATCATCCTCCCAACCGTCCCAACCAAAATCAGCCATAGTAAAGAAATTGGGTTTACCGGGAAATGGAAAATGAGAAGGCTAAACCTGCACCTGCAGCCACAGGGTGAATTGGCAGTCAAGTCGGAAAGTGTGGACTGTTCCTGTGAAATGCGGCATTGGGGACCAGGAGCTTGGTGGATGGCACTCTCGGTTCCATAATGATGAGCGGCATGATAGCTTGTACCACTAAGGGTCAGGCCTGGATTTGTGGCAAGGCCACAAAGGCCCAGGCCTAGGGCGGCAAATTTTCTTGCGCCCTAGGGATGCCCGCCCAGCAAATCTGGTTGCTGCTAAGGGTGAAGAGTAGAAAGTGCTGGTGATCCTTCGTAGCAGCTTCATAGCAGCCTGTCCTAGCATTGCAGTGAAGACTGCCTACTGCCACACGAGGGAGCCAGAGGATGCAATGTAGATCATTCCACTGGGATACTAGACCTGTATTTCAACTATGTTAAAGGGGTTGCTCACCTTCCAAACACTTTTGTCAGTTTTAGGAATGTTCACCAGATCATATGGGGGAATGTAATAAAAGTCGCAAAGAGCAAAACATTTGGCACAAATAAAAATAAAAACTTGCATTTCGCAATGTAATACTCTTCCTTACACTATTGTTGCATTGCGAATTTTAATTATGCATTTTATATTTTAATCATACATTGCAAATTTTAATTATGCATTGCAAATTTTAATTGTACATTGCCCACTTTTAAGAAGTGCTTGAAGGTGTCTTAATCTTTTTACTTTTTCAGTAAGAAGTTTTATTACATTCACTGCGCCCTGGCGCAAACTATAAAAATCCCAAACCTTCTTCCACTGTCGGAAGTGATCGTTAAACAGTTATATTAAATTCTCATAAAGGAAAATTTGTTTGCAAAAATGCATAACTTTTCACGTTGCAAATATTTTTTCTTTTACCGACTTTTAATACATTTCCCCAACAGACTTTTATATAGATATAGACTTTTTTTCAATCGCTTTATAGTTTCCCCAAAATGTAAAAAATGTAACTAAAGTTGAATGATCATGTCACTGGTGTTGCAGTCTGGCAGCTCAGTGATCCAGGGGCAGATTCTATTACAATTGGCTACATTAGTTGATACATTTCTCTAATGTGTAAATTCTAACAGCTGCTTTTAATGAAACTCATGGATTCTATAAGCAGGTTTAATAAATGTATCAAATAATGTATCACTTTACAACAGTTTACAAAGTCGATGACCACCCCCCTCAGAGCCGGCGTCCTGTTGCAGCGTGTAGTCCTTAGGCACAGCTGAAACCATAGAATTTAAAATATATAGCAGGGAAGATACGTTTTTTTTAATGCTAAAGAACAAAAAAAGTTTGCCCTTTGGAAATGGAAAGGAAATGGCAAACATGTCCAGATTCATGTTAAGTATAATTGCAAACTAAGATTGTGCATTCCCTTCAAAAGCATATAAAAGTTTCTAAGATGGAATGCCTGGGAGCCCTTTTCCTAGGTACCTGCCAACTAACAAGTTACTGATGGTGCTGACAGACCATGTTCTCTTTTTTATGTACATCTTTCTAATTCTCACACTCTCTGCAAAACCATTTCCTTTTCTCCACCTTGGTTTCCTGTTATCTTTAGCGCTGTTTGGTCACAGCTGCCGTCAGGCTTGTGAAACCCAATATGTGCACTCAGACATAGGAATCAGCAATAATAAGATAAAATGCTCTGATAGTAAGAAATAAATTGAGGGTTATTTTACCAGAGCTGCAATCTGATTTTAATGGGGTTGTGATGTTTATAAAAAGTCTATTATCATTCAAAGCTTAAAGAAACCACAATATGTAACCTGAACCAATAAATATACAGAGAGAGAGAGAGAGAGAGAGAGAGAGAGAGAGAGAGAGAGAGAGAGAAAGAGAGAGAGAGAGAGAGATTTTGGGCCAAACATAGGTACAGTAAATACAGTAGTATCACTGGCTCAATAAAAACATTTCATTGGCTCTATCATACAAAAGACTTAATTTAAAGGTAAACTTCTACTTTCACATCTCCTGCATTTAAGTACACCCAGCTGCCCGATTAATTGGCATGCATTAAAGAAACAGTTCAGTGTAAAAATAAAAACTGGGTAAACAGAATAGGTGTGCAAAATAAAAAATGTTTCTAATATAGTAAGTTAGCCAGAAATGTAATTTATAAAGGCTGGAGTGACCAGATGTCTGGCGTAATTGCCAGAACCCTACTTCCTGCTTTTTAGCTCTCTAAGGACAGGGGCACATGAAGATAGTGGGAGAGATTAGTCACCCAGCGACAAATCGTTTCTTCTTCAGGCGAAAAATCACGTCACTGATGACTTCAAAGCAGGGAAGTTTTGGCTATTACGTTAGACATATGTTGACTCCAGCCTTTATACATTGGCTACTGAAAACAGTATACTCTTGAATCAGTAAAGACATCAGTTCTACCCAGATCTACTGTATTAATCAGCTGGCTTTTGCTACCTGGTTTATTTGTGAACCCACTTTCCCATTCTAATCCAATAAGGTGGAGGTATCACCGCTGTACCAGTTACCCAGTCACCACAGACATCCAAACTAGACCCTAAATCCAAGGGATGTACATGGCTCCCATTAGTGATATTACTCCATTGGCTAGTAACAGCAAATCATAGCAACAGAAATTTGAGTTGCTTGTGCAGTACTGGATAGTGTTTAACAGCTCTCTCTGTCAGTAATGTAACTAACGTCTGTCAAGCTCCAGTGCAAACTTTGCAATGCCCCCCTCCCCAATACTCTGCTGATCTAGTGACATTAAAAATCTGTGTACAGATTCTGTGTTTGATTTATCATCAGCACAAGAAGGAATTCCCTAGACATGGCTGTACAACTGAAGGCCTGCAGTTTGAATGTAGCCCTCTAAGAGGTTATTATGTCCCCCTATTTCCCCAAAATGTCCACAGATATATCATATGACTGCATTGTTATATAATTATTTGCACCTCACCTCCCAATACACAAATTAGCTGTTTAGGCTGAATTCTGGGTCAGACCCAGGACCACTAGCTGCTTGGCATCTGCAGGCCCTACCTGTTGTTTTGGAGCAGTTGCAACTTGCAAGAAGACCAGAGGGAGGAGGTAAAGAGACACAGTGGATGTGATGGGGGTATGTGATGGGATAAAGAAGTGTAAAGCTGGCCATAGACACAAAGATCCAATCGTACGAATTAAGGATTCATACGATTTTTGGACCATGTGTGGAGAGTCCCGACATTTTTCGTCCCACGGAGATCGGTCGTTTGGTCAATTCGGCCAGGTTAAAAGATTTCTGTCGGCTGCAGATAATATCTCTGCATGTATTGCCGATCGTACGATTTTCAGTGGGAGACTGTCACTAGCTTTGGTCGGACATAACTTTCATACGATTGCTGTCAGGGGCAGAATATCGGCTGATCTGTTTTGTTCTACTTTATTTGATCGGAATGGTTAGGGGCTTAGCAGGTTGGGAGATGGGCCAGTCCGATCGTTCAAGGATTTGAACGATCAAATCTTTGCATCTGTGGCCAGCTTAAGTTTGCAAGAGGGTGTGGGGTTGGTGGTGGCACCCCACAGTGACACTGAACATATTGGTCCAGCACAATAAGTTACTAATACTAATTAACTGGTGGGGATCAATAATGCCATGGATTTCTCCAATCATTAGTCATTAATCCTATTAGCTATGTTACACAATGGTATGTCCTATTACTAACAACTTTTCACTTGCTCTTTTTGCTATTCCCCATAATCTTTGAATTGTCTGTCTTCTTCTGCCTCTTTTCAGAATTTAAATAGATAGGGGGTATAATTGACTCTGATTGGAAAAAAACCTGCTACTCTGTAGCTACAGTTATATTGTTACTGGTACAGTTATGGGACGAGTTAACCAGAATGCTCAGGATCTTGGGTTTTCCAAATAATGGATCTTTCTGTAATTTGGATCTTCATAACTTAAGTCTGCTAGAAAATCATGTAAACATTAAATAAACCCAATAACTAGGTTTTGCTTCCAATAAGGATTAATTAAAATCTAGTTTGGATCAAGTACAAGGTACTGTATTATTATTACACAGAAAAAGGAAAATGTGGATAATTTGAATAAAATGGAGTCTATGGGAGACGACCTTTCTGTAATTCAGAGCTTTCTGGATAATGGGTTTCCAGATAACGGATCACATACCTGTACCTTCCTTTCTGTTCTCCAGTTCATCTTTCAGTCTCTCATTTACAGCACTTTCTGGTTGCTAGGGTTAACTGGGCCCTAGCAATCATATAGCTGCTGAAATTCCATGATATAAATAATGCATAAAAACACTTGCTAATAAAATACATTTAATAATACCATATTTGCAAATGAGCTGTTTTGTTTAAATAGTTGCTTTTTTTTTTTTTTTTTTTGCAAAGTGCATAATCAGTTGTTATGTTTGTTTGTATGTAGGCATGTGGCTAATGTAACCATTCAGACAGAGACAGAATGCAATTTATTTCTGATTGCTTTTGCCCTCTGATATAATGCAGTGGGTCTAGTAACTGCTTATACAGTAAATATCATATGGAATGAATATAAATAAAGGCAGCTATGATTCTGCTCAAGAGTCTGAGTGTAGCAGTAGTAGCAGCAGCTACAATAATCGCAGAGTAGCTGAAGGAGCTAGCCCAGGGCACAAGTGGGAACTGTTGCATCACATCAATGTTTCCGGACAGAGGGGAAGTCTGGATTCTTTTTCTTTGCACAACTCGGGGAGAGTCTGGAGAAGAAGGCAGAGCGGACAGTGTCCGGGATAATCGCAGCGCAACATCTGGGGGAGAAGAGAAGCGCAGCGGCCGGACGCTTTGGGACGCGCCTCTATGTACAGCAGCAGCAGTGAGTAAGTGACACCGAGGCACTGAAAAACTTCTGGGTGTGGCTTGGGATGGGAACAGCTGGACAGATCTTTGCTATTATTATCCTGCTGCTGCTGCTGTTTTATACATCTGCCATGCTACTCCATCCCAACTGCCATGTCATCTAGTGCTGCGCTGCCAGCCTGGGAGATCCTTACTGTGCCGCTGCTGCAGGTATTTGCCACTTTACTCACTTGTAGACTGCCAGTTTTGCTTCTGCTTGGGCTCATGTCATGTCTAACTACTCCCACTGCTGCCTGTGTCTGGTCAATTACTAATCCTTTTATGCCCACGCTTCTTTATCACTCTGTGGCTTTTTGTGGCTAATCCATTTACTGAGTTGAAACTTCACTCAGCAGCTTTGTTTGGGGAATGTTGGGAATGTGTAGATTGGAAAGAATTAGGACCCTGATGATTTTGCTTGCTGGAAATCTAAGGAGGGGAGGAGGTATTTTGTCTAGGGTGGAGGAGATGCAGCAGCAGCAGCTGATGGAAACCGCCGACCCTGTTGGCACTGTTAAGGCACACTAACAATGTTCTAAAATCTTTTACACCACCACCACCAAGTTGTAGCAGCTGCAGTGGGGCCCAGGCAGGCCCGGACTGGCAATCTGTGGGTTCTGGCCAATGCCAGAAGGGCTGCTATAAGGTGCCATAGAAAATCAGTATTTAGTGGGCTGGTGGGGGCTGTTTGGGCCTCTGTGTGGGCTGATTGGGCCTCTTTGTACCTGAAATGCCAGGGCCTATTTTAATTCTCAGTCCGGACCTGGCCCCAGGAGGTATAGGGTGGCCAGCAGGTATAGGTGGTCCTTTGAGGCCCTAATTCATGAGCCATTTCAACCAGAAAAACCTCTTGTATGTTGGAGAGCCCTAAACATAATTTGCTGTGGGGCTCAGTAAAATCTAATTATGGCACTTAGCAAGCTCCAGTTTTTGTGCTTATAGCTGGATTTCCTCGATGGTCTATCAATGTGTAATATAGTGCAGCTTTCTCTTTATTCTGAGTCATTTTCTGTAACATGTTACATTTACAATTCTTATTGAATTGCTCCTTTCCATTTTGCAATTTCTCTTCTTCTGAACTGACCTACTTGCGTCACAATTAATACAGTGTAATATCAGTCTTCCCTAGAAACTGCCATGGTCCTATCAGAGCCTCTGTATGTTATAGCTTTCTTGCTGATATTTGCATATAGATACAAGTCATATTATTGTAAGCAATCAAGTCACATGATTGTAAGCATTCAAGCTTTTTCCAGAAAATGACCGTGCGTGGAAGTTGTAACAGTAAACAGAGAAACTTTTGGAAATATGCCCTTGAAACAATATGATGGAGCATTTGATTTGGATTGGGTTATGGAATGTTAAAGAATGAGCAGGCACTTGGTAAAGGGGCACTATCATTATGTATTTATTCCTAAAAACAGCCGTTTTGAAAACACAGATTTACTAATAACTCACCACATATAGAACGAGGCCCAGGTGCACTAAGCCCAGACTCTCAGCAAGGGGAGCAGAAAACTAATATACACCATTATTATTATTATTCAAGATTGGGAATTAGGTTCAAAAACCACAAAGGTCACCAAAAAAAAAAAACTTTTATAAGAACAACAGTTTTGTTGCCTACCACCTTACCTCACTATAAGTTCCCCTGCTTAACTGCTGCTGAAGTTTGTATTGTTACTGCAGTGCTGTCAAATTTATTAAAGGTATATAAAGACACACACATTGATGATCCACATATGAGTGTCTGTCTTTATGCATGTTCAATAAATTTAGGAGCATTCCAGTTGCAAACTTAAGGTACAGACTTTGTTTTATTATTGTGCACTGAGTATGCTGCTGGCAGGGAATTTGCCTATACATTTTTGCCCTTAAAAGGGTTGCTCAGCTTTAAATTAACTTTTAGGGACAGATTTATTAAAGGTTGAGTTTGGAACTCAAATTTAGAATTTATTTATGATCAAAACTGTCAAATTCGATTGGGAAATGATTCAAACTCGGTTCAAGTTTTTACAAAAATTCTAATTCGATTTTCAAGATTTATCATACTCTGGCCCTTTAAAAATTCAAATTCCACTATTCGCTACCTAAAACCTGCCGAATTACTGTTTAAGTCAATGGGAGAGGTCCAGGGATCAATTTGGAGATGTTTGCAGCTCTCCTGACATTTGAGATTTTTTCTGAGAAAAAACTCATATCGAGTTCAAATTGAATTTGATTCAAGTTTTCAGTTTGTTTAAATTCGTCCGGATTTTAATAATTAGATTTAAGTAATACATTTCGGCAGGTCGAATTTTGAATTCATTTGAATTTAAGGGAAGTAAAAAATGGGCATTGGTTTGGGAAGTCTCTCTTTTAAAAGCCACATACACAGGTGGCGGGGGAGGATCTAGTCCACAGATTGAAAGCAAACGTCAGGAGATTTTTACTCCAAGTAATGCTGTTAAGCAGAGAGGTATATGAACGTTTATATTTTGATCATAGGTAAACAAGTTAGGGACGACCATATGGGGTTTACCTTGACGTGGTATGGTGGCTTATCAACTTTATGATCATAACTTTGTAACAAAAAACCCTGTTTTTCCTTTTTAAATACATGCACTTGCATATTCATTGAATTATTTAGACGGGATTATTGTACTTAAATATGTTTTTATATGGCCTTAGGCGTGCACCCACAACCCTCCTTTTTTGTAATTAAAAATTCGACCCTTTATAATTGTGCCTGTATGTGTGATGTAGAGACTGATATGCTGAGGCACTTTCCAATTGATTTTAATTTTTTTTTATTTAGCTTTTTATTTATTCTCCAGTCTTTTTATGCAAGAATGTGCTTTTGCATTACATTTTTATACTCCCAATTGTTATTATCATTATCAATCCAATTGTGCTATGAAAACCTATAAAAATGTTATCTGACTGCTGAGCTGTATAGAACACAAACAATACTTGCAATTAGATTAACAACTTCCCCTTTATAGAGGAATGTTGACCTTGGCAGAGAGTGGAAATGCATATGGAGCAGGAATTACATCTGTGCCATAAACCATCCCTGCACACAGGTCCCATGAACTGCATGTGGAACGGTGCTGCTGCATTCTGAGTTTTATTGTACCCAGAATACAGCTTTTTCCCCCCCAAATTCCAACATCATTGTGGCTGCAAGCAGGGGTTGCAGTGGTGTTTAAAATTGTTTCCGGATGGTGACATTTCCAGCACTTAATATCAGAATGACTGCACGTGATTCTTTAGAACATGATTCTTTAGGTGGAATGGTGGAATTTTAAGGAAGTGCAAGTAGTGTGTTTGGACATAAGTACCTTTAAAGGTGAAGGAAACCTAGTCGGCGCAAAAACCCTCCCCCCCTCCCGTGTGTTGCCCACCCTCCCTCCTCCCCCCTGGCCTACCCGTCCCGCTGGGCAAATGCCACTAACTTGTTACTTACCCTTCTGTGCAGGTCCAGTCCACGGAGTTCACAGGCACCATCTTCTTCCACGCGATCTTCTTCCTGCTTTGAGTGGCGTTTTGGCGCATGCGCAATAGGAGCATTTCGCCGGTACGGATCTACTGTACATGAGTCACGTCGTGACTTTTGGTGCATGCGCAGTAGATCGTACCGGCGAAATGCTCCTACTGCGCATGCGCCGGTCAAAGCAGGAAGAAGATGACGGTGAACTCCGTAGACTGGACCTGCGCAGAAGGGTAAGTAACAAGTTAGGCAGTGGTGGAACTACCGGGGGAGCAGGGGGTGCGAGTGGGCCAGGGCCCGCACCCCCTCAGGGCCCCCCGCCAGTTTGCGTGCCACTTATTCCCGGCCAGTTCCGGGTGTACGGAGGGGAGCGGGGGGCCAGGCTGCGCGTCTTGCGCCAGGGCCCGTCCCCCTCTAGTTACGTTTCTGAAGTTAGGGGCATTTGCCCAGCGGGACGGGTAGGCCAGGGGGGAGGAGGGAGGGTGAGCAACACACGGGAGGGGGGGAGGGTTTTTGCGCCGACTGGGTTTCCTTCTCCTTTAATGACTGTCACAAAAGGAAAATTGTGAACATTATGGTATGGCACACACAGGCAGAGTATGGTAAATATGCAGGGTATTCTAATCTCAGTACTGATACCTAAAGCTTACAGGTAAGCAGTCACAGCAGGCTGACATTCATGTGGGGGGGCACATATGGGGGAGGGAGACTAGCCAACAGTTGGACAGGACTGCTCTACACAACTGATTTTTACAACTGAAACAGTGTAACAGAGGAACTGGACCACAACTGACTGCTACATTGTTTCAAGGGTCAGAACTAAGTGAGTGAGTGCAGAGAACTGACACATCGCATGACAGGGAACCACATAAACAGCCAGGACCTCTTATACGATGACACAACTAGAAGTTGTGGAATTTATTGAAATAATGTTTTGAAATGTTAGGCATTGAAACAATGCAGAAAATGTAAAACCTTACCCTATTCTGGTTTGGTCTAATTCAAGCTATGTGACCTAACTGAATACAGACCCCTGGGCTATTTACAATCCACCCTAATTACTTTTATTATCTCTACAAGTTATCTCTGTCTATCTATAATTTTCTAAGTTATTGCCCATAAACCCCTTTTTCAATGATCTAACAGTATATTTGATGTATTTTGCCTGAAGAAGGGGCTTGTGTGCTCTGAAAGCTTGCAATTGTTACTTATTCAGTTAGCCAATAAAAGGTATCACCAAACTTTTACATTTTTTTTAAATAATGTGTCAGTCTCAGTTTGAGGATTGGTCAAGGACAAGTATAAACCTATACAGACATGGGACCTGTTATCCAGAATGTTTAGGACCTGGGTTCTTCTGGATAAGGGGTACTTTTTGGATTGCCATACCTTATATCTACTAAAATTAATTTAAACATTAAATAATGTTAAACAATAGGTTTGGATAAGAATGAATTACATCTTAGTATGAATAAAGTAGAAGGCACCGTTTTATTATTACAATAAAAATATAAGTATTTGCTTATAATTGACTCTATGGGAGATTTTATTCCCATAATTCAGAGCTTTCTGGATAAGGGGTTTCCAGATAACTGTTCCTTTACCTGTATATAGAAGGACTTCCATGATATTTCCCATGACCGACTGGCTTTATTTTTTCAAACGTGTGACAAAGTAAACAAAAATGTGCTGACCAAATGTTGGACAAAAAGTAAAGCTGGTACCCTATGTGATCCAGCTATCTGTGTATCTGTCAGTCTGTCTGTCTGTATCTATGTAACTGGCAAGTGTAAAAATCTTGCATGTGAAGAATGCTTTTACATTTTTTTTATATTTGTCAATCACTAATACAATGGATAAGTCTAATGTAAAACTACACCATCTAAAAGCTGCCAAGGTTATGTAGAAGTCAATGGGAGCTGTCCTTAGCATATTGTCAAATATATTGCTACTTCAGAGTTTTAATATTTTTTGTTTCACTTGTAAGCTCACAAAAACTTCAGAGTAAACAATAGTTTTTTATATACCGTATATACTCGAGTATAAGCCGACCCGAGTATAAGGCGAGGTACCTAATTTTACCTACGAAAACTGGGAAAACTTATTGACTCTAGTATAAGCCTAGACACAACTACAGCCCTGTCTCCCAGCAGCGCAACATTCTGCCAAAGCGACCCCCCCAGCGATCAACCGGACTTCTTTGCAAAGCTGATGGTGACAGAGAATTGCCAAATGGATTACTGTGTGCATTGTCCCACTGTCCCACTACCATGTGCAGAGGGTGCTATTTGATATTGCTATCACTGTTAATCTTTTGTATAACCAACAGAGGGCGCTGTGTAATATTGCAGTCACTGTTAATCTTTCATATAACCAACAGAGGGCACTGTGTGATATTGCAGTCACTGTTATTCTTTCATATAATCAACAGAGGGTGCTGTGTGATATTGCAGTCACTGTTATTCTTTCATATAACCAACAGAGGGCGCACTGTTATTCTTTCATATAACCAACAGATGGCGCTGAGTGATATTGCAGTCACTGTTATTCTTTCATATAACCAACAGAGGGTGCTGTGTGATATTGCAGTCACTGTTATTCTTTCATATAACCAACAGAGGGCGCACTGTTATTCTTTCATATAACCAACAGATGGCGCTGTGTGATATTGCAGTCACTGTTATTCTTTAATATAACCAACAGAGGGTGCTGTGTGATATTGCAGTCACTGTTATTCTTTCATATAACCAACAGAGGGTGCACTGTTGTTCTTTCATACAACCAACAGATGGCATTGTGGGATATTGCAGTCACTGTTATTCTTTCATATAACCAACAGAGGGTGCACTGTTGTTCTTTCATACAACCAACAGATGGCATTGTGGGATATTGCAGTCACTGTTATTCTTTCATATAACCAACAGAGGGTGCTGTGTGATATTGCAGTCACTGTTATTCTTTCATATAACTAACAGAGGGCGCACTGTTATTCTTTCATATAACCAACAGATGGCGCTGTGTGATATTGCAGTCACTGTTATTCTTTCATATAACCAACAGAGGGCGCACTGTTATTCTTTCATATAACCAACAGATGGCGCTGTGTGATATTGCAGTCACTGTTATTCTTTCATATAACCAACAGAGGGTGCTGTGTGATATTGCAGTCACTATTATTCTTTCATATAACCAACAGAGGGTGCACTGTTATTCTTTCATACAACCAACAGATGGCATTGTGGGATATTGCAGTCTCTCCCCAAGTTGGTTGGTATAGGAATGATTAAAAGTGACTGCAATCGCAGCTACTCGGGTTGGGTACCGCTGACCCGAGTACGGGTATATACGGTACTGATTCAGATTTGTTGACCATTTTTAATGTATATTTAGACATTCATGCTTTTTTAAAATGTGACTATAGTCGTGGTTGAAAAAACAAATTTGATAAGTAGGCCTCTATAAGTCATTAGCAAAACTGAGCACGCATTTTTAATCTTTCTTCTCTCTAAATCATTACCTGGTATAATCAAATCTGCTTCCACTTGTCTCTGTATCTTATCTGTGCTTATCTGTTCATATCTCCATATTTCTATCCACTGTGAGAGCCTTGTGATGTCCAAGGTGGTGTACTGAGTTATTGGAATAACACAACAGATATTACATTTACAATCATTGTTTTGAAAGAGAGATCTTGGGACTTTTTGGGTTCATGTGCTCCATATAGATTTTATGCGTCACCCAATTTTAGCATTAATGCATTTTCAAGGCAGTAAACCCCATAGTTTGGGAACCACTGAAATATAATCTACTTTTATTTGTTCCATGTAGGATCGTTTATAGGGTATATTATTCCATGTGTATTACTGATAGTTGAATATCTAAGGCATATAATTGGCTTAATCAGAGATGATTTTCTCTTTTTGCAAGATAGAAGACCTAATTGAATCAATAAAGTCTGATAAATAATTTAAGCCTATTTCAGTTAAAAAAGTCTTTCTCTTAGAACCTCCAAAGATAAAAGTTATCATGCCCACAAATCATTCCACTAATCACTGCCTATTATTGCGGATATCTGAACATGGCATGAGAGTCCATGAGACATGATCACTCAGCCTCAGACCACTCACTCCTATGCTCAGAAATGTCGATTAATGATTAAAGCTTTAAGGGATACTGCCATGGAAAAACATGTTTTTTTTAAAACGCATGAGTTAATGATTCTACTCCAGCAGAATTCTGCACTGAAATCCATTTCTCAAAAGAGCAAACAATTTTTTTTAAATTCAATTTTGAAATCTGACATGGGGCTAGACATTTTGTCAATTTCCCTGGTCATGTGACTTGTGCCTGCACTTTAGGAGAGAAATTTCTGGCAGGCTGCTGTTTTTCCTTCTCAATGTAACTGAATGTGTCTCAGTGGGACATGGGTTTTTACTATTGAGTGTTGTTCTAAGATCTACCAGGCAGCTGTTATCTTGTGTTAGGGAGCTGTTATCTGGTTACCTTCCCATTGTTCTTTTGTTTGGCTGCTGGGGGGAAAAGGGAGGGGGTGATATCACTCCAACTTGCAGTACAGCAGTAAAGAGTGATTGAAGTTTATCAGAGCACAGGTCACATGACTTGGGGCAGCTGGGAAATTGACAAAATGTCTAGCCCCATGTCAGATTTCAAAAATTAATATAAAAAAATCTTTTTGCTCTTTTGAGAAATGGATTTCAGTGCTGAATTCTGCTGGAGCAGCACTATTAACTGATTCATTTTGGAAAAAAGTTTTTTTCCCATGACAGTATCCATTTAAGGAAATATAATGTGAAACTTTGACTTCCCCTTTTCAATATATGTATACATTATTATTTAAATAATATGTTAGCAAATAAGTTATCTAGGCCTAAGCATTTGTGAATAGGAAGTATGCGGGAAGGTTAACAGTGAACGGAGAGAACACCAGTATATTATAATACTTACACAAATTGTTTAAGGCTATGGTGTCTTTTTTATTAACTGTTAGCATATACAGGTATGGGACCTGTTATCCAGAATGCTCAGCACCTGGGATTTTCCAGATTACAGATATTCCCATAATTTGGATCTTTATACTTTAACTAACCTACTAGAAAATCATATAAACATTAAATAAACCCACTAGGCTGGTTTTGCTTCCAATAAGGATTAATTATATCTTTATTTGGATCACGTACAAGGTACTGTTTTATTATTCCAGAGAAAAAGGAAATAATTTTGAAAAATTTGAATATTTGTATAAAAGGGAGTCTATGGGAGACAGTCTTTCTGTAATTCTGAGCTTTCTGGATAAGGGGGTTCCGGATAACGGACCCCATATCATATATGCCGCAGTACAAGCTGCTAGTCTTAGTTCTCCCAAGAGATTTATTAAATAGTTACAAATATATCTAAGTGCAGTTGCTAAGTGTTCTGGGCTGTCAAAAAGCCTCTTATTTTAATTAAGTTTCAGAGGCTTTGTATCATTTTCTGGCAACAGTGCAGGAGCTGTCAAAATCAGGAAATGGGACAGTTGAAAGGTATGTGTTGCACCCATGATTTTGTAGCAAGCTGGTTGTACTTTAACTTCCACTCCTACTTGCCGCAACAGGAAGGGGATTATTCATCCTCAACATCACTCATTTTACAACTGCATGCAAAAACATGGGGGGTTTCTGTATATAGCAATGGATGGCTGAAATAACAGACTTTATTAGCAAAGTATAGTATTTCCATCTTATATTTATAAAATATCAATGAGAGGTACTGTTAATAGAGCTCTAATTACTTATTCACTATTACCAAGAACATTCCCTGGTGGTGTTCCAGGGAATAAAAGCCCATTGTATTTTAATATTTCAGATATGAGTTCTTGGAGCTTGCACTCAGTCTCCTGTACTTCACACCTACTGCATGGTTTGAAATGTATAGGGTTCCACAAATTGTATACAATTGATGGGTATGAAATTATCCTCCCCCCCCGCACAACCTTTATGTTTACTATGTTTATTTTAGTGATTAGTGCAAAATCTTTTATCAGCTTTTGGTGGGCTTTATGACAACGGTCATATTCATATTTGACTTCCTACTCCTACCAAAAAGCATTGCTTTGACCCAAAAATTGCTGATAGGAGAGACTATTAACTTGTGGTGTATTTTGGGAACCTTTATCCATAGAAAGATAGAAATGGTTTTTCATATACACATTAGGGGTGCTGGTTGTACGTTGTACAACATATATGTTTTATATTACTTTTGTGGACACAAACTTTATTCCATTCTCACAAAAATTAAAAGATTCTGTGAACACAAAATATTTTGTAGTAATGTATGTATGTTTAATACTATCGTTTATTTAAATCAAATTGTATAGTAACAGTAAGTATTATATCTGCATAAAATGAATTATCTTAAGATACATTTTTAGTAAAAACTGAATTTTGTAGTCACAAAATGCATGTGCAGTCAAAATAAATACTGCCTGCACAAAAAGATATACAGTACTTGCAAGCACGTGTGAACTTTTTTATTCTGGGCATCCTGTGTTGCAATCATAGATGTATAACATACATTTTTTTAATATTATAACACAAAAAGTATTTTTGCAAAACATGTATTTGGTAACTTGTAACTACAAAATAATATTTATGTTTGCACTGTACATTATTTGTGTGATTGTAAAATGGTGCTTTGTATTACAGGATTGACTTTGTGCTGATAAAAATTATTTTGCAACTGCAAAATGTGTTCACAGATTTCACAATTTTTTCTATTGTTGTGACAAAATTAATGATGGAATGGTCACAAATGGATGGATTAACAGCAGAATATTCAATACATTTATTTGGTATGTGTTATACAAAGAAAAGGCAACCCCATAGGGTATCCCCTAGCCTAGGTGATGTCAGTCTTTAACTGTGTTGTTTCTACATCAGTGATATTTAGTGATACTAAAAGATAGATATACACTTGTTATTGTGAAACCTTCAAACCACTTTCCTACACATTTCCATTTATGATAAATAAGGTGTCTTCTTAGACTCAATATGTATTTTGTTAAACGGATGACATTTATCAGGAAAATACATTTGCAAAAAATACCATTGCAGGTTTAATTGTTGCTTGTTTTTCTCTCAAATCAGACGGAAACATTTGAAACTTCGTCTACAATATGGTAAAATGAAGGATCAACTACATATTCTCTGTAAATTCTAGTTAAACCTTTCCCCCATCCTTTCTGCCTCGATTAGTTTCTGAGGTACCTTTTACTTTAAATACTTACTGTATAATTAACTAAGTATGTACCAAATCCAGGATTCGGTACACCTTGCACATAGATTAGCACCTTTGTTTAATGAACTACTTAGTACAGGTATGGGACCTGTTATCCAGAATGCTCCGGCCCTGGGGGTTTCCAAATAATGGATCTTTTCGTAATTTGGATCTTCATATCTTAAGTCTACTAGAAAATCATGTAAACGTTAATTAAACCCAAGAGGCTTATTTTGCCTCCAATAAGGATTAATTATATCACAGTTTGGATCAAGGTACAGTACTGTTTTATTATTACAAAGGAAAAGGAAATCATTTTTAAACATTTGGATTATTTGATTATATTGGAATCTATGGAAGATGGCCCAATAACCCAATAACAGGTTTGCAAATAACGCATACCATACCTTCCATCTAATGTCCTAAATCAATGCATAACATATTAATGGCATTCCACCATCTTAGGAAAGGGGGTTTAGCTGTAATGATGTGGCTTTATCAATGGATACACACAGGAACAGGGTTTGAAGACCTGCAATTATGCAAGTAGCATTGGTTGACAGTTGACAGCATCAGTCTGCAATTGAATGTGTAACTTTTAAATGTGGCCCCAAATAGCAAATTATTTTTAATTACCCTTTAAGGGGAAGGCTAAACATTACTAATAATTACTGATAATTAGCTATCTATCTATATTTACACTTAAAAGTGTGAAGTGAAAGTGTTAAACTGTGTCCCAGTACAGCACATTATCATGAAAAAAAGAAGAATAAGGTGAAGAGAGGAGGAAGTTTGCTGTCATTTGCAACTTTTACAGGAAATGAACTCCTCGCATGATTTTAGAGGAACTTGTATCGTGTTAAGAGGCTTACTGAATCAACTCAGGTTAGTGCTTTCTCTTACTGGCTTTCCTTTAAAGAAAATCCTTATTTATTAAAAATATTACAGTACAGAATAACAGAATGACAGTTAGAAGGTTTATGAAGGGAAAATGTGGTTTCGGCACCGAGACCTAATAGAGATGAAAGATTTTTAGAAGAGGAAAAAAAGTAACTTACAGGAAATTAAAGCCACACCAGTATGGTCAGACTTTCTTTAATGCAGAACCAATAAAAATGTCAGTGTGCTGGGCTGAACTGGGCTGGTTGCCATTAGGTCCTGCAGTGCTTCTATCAGAGGTCAGCAGTATATCAGTTTTAGACTATTTTAGCCTATATTCTGCAAGAGTTGCAAAAAACAGTAATATGTATTTCTTACTTTCTTTCATTACCACTGCTCTGGCATGTTTGATGATTTAGTTGCTGAAATGACTGAATTCAGTTACTGGAAATTATTGTCTGATCCAGGCGTAGACCTGAGTGCAGGTGTGCTTCACCAATGAGGCAAGTTGAGGCTGTCATCTCAGGCGGCAGCGCCACACTAGGTACCAGGGGCAGAAAAATGCTGCTCCTGGTACTTTAAGAGCGAATTTCCGGGGGAGGGGGGCAGCAGCAACTGCTGCTGCCTCAGGCGGCAGAGGAGGGCCAGGATTGCCCCTGCCTGAGTGGCCCAAAGAGCTCTGGCCACACAGTTTAAATGTATATGTGCTAAACTGGATGTCTTTTTAAAGTTTATGGGGTTCTAAAAATATTAGAGGGGTTGTTGTCTGGCCGGTAAGAATGAAAGGGCATCTATCACTTAGATATATAAAATCATATTTTTTTAATAAAACTATGTAAGCTCCTGGTGTAGGTGGTCAGGTCCTTTTCACCAGGACCTTGGATTGGGTGACACACGTGCATGCTGAGCGAGCTGGCCACTCACACTGGGGACTTACCTGGGAGGTGCAATTCCTGAGAAAAATACTATTGCTTACCCCATCTGGAGTATGGGTTCTGTTAATGTGCAACTCCAATGGGGAAACAAAATTTAGCATTAATAATACAGGAAGAGGAAGAAATAAAGATTACAAAATCTGTGGAGGCAATATATTGGGCAACACCCAGTGAGGCAAATCGCTGACTTTGTGCCCAGACTGGTGTTTGCCTTCCATATAAAAATCACACCAGCCCAGGATACTTTCTTCTAGGGTGCTGCGTTGCCAAGTTTGATCCATCTCCCTTGCGCTTATGCTCAGTAATGTAAACTCACCAAACATGACATACTGCCCCCCCCCCCAGTGTTTTATCCTTTAGTTTCTAATTAACAAAAACATAGACCACTGTGTGAGTGATCACCATTCATTAGTAAGCCCTTTCTGTGTAATGTTTATTATGCTGTTCTTCTCTTAGTATCTGAGGAAATTGTGAGATGGGAACATGTCTTTTTTTGTTCTTGATGTTCAGTTCAACCCAATGATCAGGCAAGCGCTTTGCTTTTTAATATCAAAAAACTTCAAAGGAGCAATTTCGGGAAATTAACTTTGCCATTTCTAGCAGTTTGTCCTCCTCCCACATAGAGGGAAAACACTGGGATGGCAAAACATTAGAAACTGCCCAGTATGCCATTACCCTTACAAAGTATTTGCACTGCAGAGATGACCACAATCACAGGCAGATACAACGATTCCTCAGTGGCTGCTATGGGTTGTGAGATCCATTGCAAACTTAGCAATGATTATTCCCATTACTCTTTGATAGTGTCCTTGTAGAGGCTCATATATATATATATATATATATATATATATATATATATATATATATATATTGACCTGTTGAGTACAGTGTTGGTTACTTATAGTTTTCATCTTTCTAATAATACATGTATATGTCGCTGAGACAAAGTCAAACGAGAGTGGAATACCCTTATACATGTGCAGTTTGATTTTATTTATATAGCCTTGAAAAAGGCCCCAAGGGGGGCCGAAACGTTGATTCATGCAAATGAAGGTGACTTGATTCACTATAATTTGGAGTGCGGTTCTATGTGATTTTATATATATATATATATATATATATATATATATATATATATATATATTAGCAACAAAAAAAAATACCGCACTGAACAGGCTCAGTTAGAGTAACTCATTTTAATAAAAAAACAAAAGAAATTCCAACGTTTCGATCACATGCGGAAGATGACTGATTTATTTTGTTTTTCTATTAAAATCAGTTATTCTAACTGAGCCTGTTGAGTGCGGTATTTTTTTGCTATTTTGTACACATTTTATATATAAAAAAGTAAATATATAAAAGTTCTTAATCATCATTGAATGAATGATGACTAAGAACTGGTGTATTTTACACATATAGGAGGTTATTTATCAAGGTCCGAATTATCTTAATATCGGCTGCTACAAACTCCGCTGCTACTAAACCGCTCCGGTTTTTAACGCTTATTTATTATTACATTTTCCCGAAAATTATCTCAGATTTCGTGAATTTTCCCTGAAAACTCCGAATTTTTCAAAGTTTTCACCCTATGGGGCAAATTCACTAAAGTACGAAGCGACTAACGCTAGCGCAAATTCGCCAGCGTGACGTCATTTTGTTGCTTTGCTGATTTACTAAGGGGTGCTGGCGTAAATTCTCTAGTGAAGTGGACCTACTCTAGCGCTACTTCGCACCCTTACGCCAGGCGAAGTTGCATTATGACGAAGGGACGCAACTACGGTAATTCACTAACTTGTGCATTTTACTGAACATTACTTCTTGCGCCAGACTTGCCTTCGCCACCTCAGACCAGGCGAAGTGCAATAGAGTAGATAGGGATTGCTTCAAAAAAAGTTTAAATTTTTTCTAAGTCCCAAAAAACGCTGGCGTCTTTTCCTTTTTTAAGGGTAATAGTCTGAAAAAGATTGTACATTTTTTGGGGTACCCTCCTTCCCCCCTACATATCCTAACATATGGCACCTAAACTATACAGTGGCCACATGTGTAGGGCAATATAACACCTCTATTTTATTTTATGAAGCTTTCCCAGGCTTGTGTAGTGTAATGTATATGCTGCTACATATACGTCCATTGTACTTTAACTTGGTGCCGTGTGCAAATTAGGCATTGCTAGTGTAACTGCGCTTTCCTTGACGAATTAACGCTAGAGCAAATTCTCTACCGTTCACCTCCCAGAGCGCAACTTGGATTTTAGTGAATTAGCGGTGCCCTGGAGAAACTTCGCCTGGCGAAGTGTGGCGAAGCCTGCGCTAGCGCAACTCCGCAGGTTAGTGAATTTTCCCCTAAAGTTCCGAAAACATTGTGAAATTGCCCGAAACCCCACACAGAACCAAAAATCATTGGGACTGTTCCCATTGACTTTTATGCAACCTCGACAGGTTTGAGATGAGGTGTTCTTATATTCGGGCTTTTTATCCCTCTGGGTTTAATAAATTCCAAAAATTCATTATTTTTTTTAAGCCTATTATAATACAAAAAATCATGACGTTTTCAGGGAATTTCAGGTATTTGGAGCTTAGTAAATAACCCCCCATGTTTGTATATTTAGTAAATAATGTTATTGGGATTGGCTAATGACGTTGATCGTGTGATATACGCTGCAGCTTTTGGGTTTCCCGCCAGTTTGAGGTTTTAATTCATGTTCTTAATTGATTTTTGCACTTTGAGAAAGGCCTTAGGGTAGGTCGAAACATTAGTCTTCTGCTATTTTATCAATAATTTTCTTCTATATTTTTAAGACCTGAGTGCTGATCTTTCTGGAAATATATATATAAACTATGTTGGAATAAACTACACTTTTTTGCACAGAGCTAAGTCCTGAGAGTGCGGTTCTTTCTTGAAGTTCTGTACTATATGTTTAACCAGCACCCAGGCCGTGACGATAGTTTGGATTTTGAGTGCACCAGTGTACAGTTGGAGATATATATACTGTATATGCTTATGCATATATTTCTATCTATATATAGTTTACTATAGCACTATAGTTTATATCATATATTATGCACTTATATGATTGCTAAACCTATGGATTGGATACTGACTGCACTATGTTGTATGACACACACTGATGACTGATTATACACATTTAAACTTAAACACTGTTGTGTTGAATTCACTCTCCTGAAGACGGCCCCAGTTACAGTGCCGAAAAGTTGAGAATAAAACTGGAGTGTGGTTTGTTTGTTCGTCATGTATGTGTGTGTGTGTGTGTATATATATATATATATATATATATATATATATTAGTTGAATTTTTGATTGAACCTGTGAGTGCGAGCTTTTTCATCTTACTATATATATATATATATATATATATATATATATATATATATATATATTTAAAGTGTCAGGCACATGTAGCCACATTAAAACTGGCAGCCACTTGGCCACTATAGGATCTCTTATCCAAAATGCTTGGAACATGGGGTTTTTTCAGATAAGGAGTCTTAGGTAATTTGTATTGCCATACCTTATAGACAGTGCAGTGTGTGTACAAAGGAAGCCAGTGGTTTGGTCATTGCCTTTTAACTGCATATTAGTATCAGCTGCTTGTGCATTTATAAATGTGTGCTTGGTGTTTATATTCATTCAAATGTATAGGTTTATATATCATTGTATCACATGTGCACTGCTGGCTCATTATTTAGAGTATGTAAACACAAGGGGAAATGTTTTCATAACATTTCTACTTAGATTATATGATCAGCATTTTGTGCATGATCACACCACATCCTATGAAACTAAGGCTGACCTGATGGCCATGGGTGAGATCATGAAAAATTAATCTGCCCTGTCCAATTTTGTGTAGCCATATTAAGGCCCAAACTGATATAATTTCCTATTAAAGGTCAACATTCACAGAGGCAGTTAGTATGTGACTATTCCAGAAAATATCAAGTAGTGATTACTGGGTAGTGCAAAATAAGAAGAGTCACAGCTCAACAGCTCTGTGAGTCAGTATTGAGAAGCCGCTAATTACATTTTTAACCATGCTATAATATATAAGTATCTTTTCTTTTTAATATCTCATATTGTGTACATTATATTATTTTTCATGATAAACAGTTTTTAACTCCTATATCATTATTACTTTATGGTGAGAGCTAGTTTCCTGAGGTTTTTAACTTTGCTGATGGAACAACCTGGATATATATATATATAAACTTTCAGACGAGTATCCGCACTCCAAAGTAAATTTTAATAGAAGAAATCGTGTATACACCAATAGTTTCTAGACCAGCACTCCCTTTTGTGTAAAAAACTTAATCTTTTATTGTTGCAAATCTTACAGCGTGGGAAATTACTCCCTGCTACACCTCCTTGATGGAGCACAAAGCTGCTCTTTCTATTTTACTTCACTGTCTATAGGAATTATATTCCTGCCACTCTCTAGCCTCATTTACGGAGTCCCTGCTCCCTGACTTAAATACTAGAGGTTCAGAGAGAGAGAGAGAGAGAGAGAGAGAGAGAGAGAGAGAGAGAGAGAGAGAGAGAACTGGCAAGCACTGGATTTGCTAAATTATTTGTAATAGTTAAATCCCAGTGAAGGTCCCCCTGTGAAGGACTGAAACATTGAGCAAAATAAAACTTTGGAGGGCTAATTCAGCAAATCCTGTGAGTGCCATTCTTCATTGTTTATACATACTGTGTGTATATATATATATATATATATATATATATATATATATATATATATATATATATATATATATATATATATATATACAGAGAGAGAGAGAGAGAAAGAGAAGGATCAGCACACTCCTTAGCTTGTGAATGAATGCTCTTTTATTGACACGCTATCTTATCAGACGTTTTGGTCCCACTTGGGGATAAGATGTGTCAATAAAAGAGCATTCATTTACTAGCTAATGAGTGTGCTGATCCTTCAACTCTTTATACTACAATTATTGATTGTGCACCTCTGATTATGCTAGAAGGCCAAAAGGTTGTCTCTGTCTATTCTAGTAGGAGTAGGAGCTATTTGGATAATCATGTTCCAAATTTATGTGATGAAAATATCTCAATAACAGAAGACAGTAGCAATTAAGAGATTCATTCTAAACAAACTTTTACTGTTTATTTTGTTTGAAAAAGAAACCTCTCTATAGAATCACTTTACCACCTGGTAATCCAAGAAATACATAGCTGGGCTTACACATCTGCAAAATCTTTCCATGAAAAAAACATTTATTTTGGGGGGTTTCTCAAAATTTTTACCCGTATCAGCATACCACTTCCCTCGTCTAATTGAGAATTCATGGGCAAATTTAGAAGTTCCTGTTGGACTTTAGCCCAGTAAAACAATTTGATGATGCGGCCTTGCCTTTAGTTAGAGGAACATCAACTTCTGCATTCACACAGCTTTTTAAAACAATGTTATTATTATTATATCTATACCTAAAGGAGTGGCCCCCCAAAATTGTGTGCTAGTGCCTTTTCAGCCAATGAGGCAAGGCAAGCAACCCTGATAAACTCTGAGACAAATTTCTTAACGCTTTTCTGCCTCTCCTTGTCCTGGTCTGCACAGAGGCCAGGGTGAGTAGAGGCCAGAACTAGGGGTAGGCTGGTTATGCACCTGCCTACGACACTTGGGGTGTGATTAACTGGTTGACAAGGTTTTGCAGAAGTGGTGGCAGCAGAGTAGAGCGAGGAGTGCAAGCAGAGTGGGAAGTGTAGTGGGGAGACAAGGCCAAGTAGTATTGCATTGGCCACAAATACTGTTTAGCTCTGTGCACAGTGAGGCATAGGGGTGGTAGCTGGTAACTGGTCTGCTGCCTCAGGCTACTACATGAAGTGTTACACTGCTAAAGAAGCTATCATAAGGGCTGATTTACAGAACACTGGAGTAAGATGTGCAGCGTACTAAGGGGTGCAAGAGTGTGCACTTCTCCTCCCCCCCCCGTCTGGCTGTGGCCTACACCTTGCACCAGATAAAAAAAAATCCTACAACAAAAGGATTTACATCTGTTTCTCTGCTCTTTGTACATTGATTGTCACTTCTGTCATGGTTTTTTTTTTATATCTAAATTACACTGTTTACACTGCAAATAATTCACTGACACTCTACTATGTAATTCTATTCCTAACCCAAAAAGTGTATTTTTTTAAATTGTAATATCAGTGTGTAGGCAGCAATCAAAAGTCATTTTGTCTGGTCATGTGCTTTCAGAAAGAGCAAGCACTTCAGGATGGAACTGCTTTCAGGAAGGTTGTTGTTTCTTCTACTCCGTGTAACTGAAGGAGTCGCAGTGGGACATGGATTTTTACTATTGAGTGTTCTCTATCTACCAGGGAGCTATCTGGTTACTTCAGTGTCGGACTGGCCCACCGGGATACCAGGAAAAGTCCCGGTGGGCCAAGGTGTCAGTGGGCCCTCATGCTGCTAGACATTTGGCATATTTCATAGCTATTCCCAAATTCTATTAGAACAAAGGCTAAATAGATGTAATAATAGATTATAGTATGTAAAAGAAAGAGACTAGGAGAATAGAGGTTGAGTGAGGAGAGGCAGAATAATAGTACTGAGGGTGGACCCCTGGTCTAAGATTAATTGGTGGGCCCCTGGTCAAAGGTTTTTGGGTGGGCCCCTGGTGTCCCAGTCCGACACTGGGTTACTTTACAATTGTACTGCTGGGGAGGGGGAGAAAGGAGGGGGGTGATATCACTCTAACGTGCAGTGCAGCAGTAAAGAGTGACTAAAGTTTATCAGAGCACAAGTCACATGACTGGGGCACCTGTGAAACTGACAATATGTCTAGCCCCATGTTAGATTTAAAAAAAAAAATTATAAAATCTGTTTGCTCTTTTGAAAAATGGAATACAGAGCAGAAGTCTGATGCAGCAGCACTATTAACTGATGCATTTAGAAATAAACAAGTTTTCCCATGACAGTATCCTTTTAAATACATACAAGCAGGTCTGGACTGAGATACAAAATTGGCCCTGGCATTCCAAATACACAGAGGCACAAACAGACCCCAGCAGCCCACTAAAAACTGGCTTTCTATGGCATATTACAGCAGCCCCTCTGGAATTTGCCAGAACCCACAGATTGCCAGTCTGGGCCTGCATACAAGCACTATGTCTTGGGCCTTTTGATGTTAAATTACAGATTAATATCAGCATATCAGCAAGCCAAAATTGTACAAAAATCCTCCCATTTCAGATGACTTCAAGATGACTGACAGAGTACTTGTAGAGATCTGATCCACCAAATTAATAAAGTTGGCGAGTGCAGAAATGATCGCTTCACAGAAGGTTTATTCTCCCTTTAAGTCACTTTTCACAAACTGTGTCAGAGCTGGAAAATGCAGCCCTAAGAGACAACCATATAAATCAAAATGCATATTCACACAAGGGGACGTTTTTTTTTCTTCCTCTGAGTTAACATAAATAGGTTTTTGCAAGGTTAAGCTTGTCAAGTTTGATTGTTTTTTCAGCCTCAGCAACTACGTTACTATATTAAAGAAACAATTTTTGAAGACATGTCACATTTTCTTCATCTTCTCCTTTTTTGTGCCTCCACTAACCCTCTCAACTTGACTTCCGCTTCTATTCTCACCCTTTCCAGCCCCCACAGTCTGTTGTTTCCAGTCATCTCATTATGCTGCTTTCATTTCAGAAGCTAAATAAAAATGCAAATAATATTTGGTTAAGCTTTTAACTTGCATTCTTGTTGTACCCACAACACACAAGCCATATCCTACCATTAAAGTTATAAGATAACCTACAGATCTGGCTTATATTCATTTAAAAACTTAGTTTCTGTTTAAAGGACAAGAAAAGTGTAATATACTGGCTAGGGGAGCATGCGGGGGGGGGGCTCCTGAATGTTGGGTTTTCTCATAGATAACTGTTTGTGAGCTTTCCCAGACAGCTGCAAGGGATCTTCTATATACCCAAGAATGTTGAGAGTCCAGGGAAAAGTATTACTACAAGCACATAAAGGGTTACAGGTATAGGTAGCTACACACTTTATAGCCACTTTAGACCAACTCAGATACTTGACTGTTAAATGAATGACTACTGTCTAGCCAATACCTGTATGTATAGTTTCCTTCAATATACTGTATATGCAGACATTTTATAAATCCAAAAGCATACAGGAAGGTTAATTGGTTCCTGCTACAATGGACCATAGAGTGTGTAAATTTGATTTGTCCCTTTTTAGGTGATCATCAGATCTGTGAGTGTGAAAAGGAGAACATAACTATAGCAATTTATACAAAGGGTGCGCAGTAAGTACAGGGCTCCCTTGAACCAGGCTGGTGGGGAGGTAGTGGGTGGGGGACACCTATATGGCACCCTCTGCCTGAATGTCCCTGCCTCCCTGAATACAACTCTGACAAATGCAGGCATCACTGTAGTCATGGGCTCGCTAGATGTTGGTCTTGCTCTCTTTTTAAAACCACAAACAACTATATGTGTTCTTAAAAGTGCAGGTAGGGGTGCAAAAGTGTAAAAATACAATTTTTGTTATTGTTATTATTAACACTAACACTATAAAGCATCATCATATTCTGCAGCACTGTACAATTAATAGGTGTATACATTGAATACACAGATTTACATTCAAAAGAAACATTGAATATAAGAGGTAATCTAAAAACATGACATTTTGCTGTTGTTTCTCCACACTGGTTCCAGGTGGTAGGTCCCAGTGGAAGCCCCAGACAGATAAGATAATTTTGATTCACTGGTCCAAAAGGGATGAAGCTTGTTAGAAGTAAGTAGTATGGGGCCTTATCATTTCTGATGGAGACCTTGCTGGTACCCTTATATACCCCTGTTGTATAAATACAATAATGATGTTCCATCATCATGCTGCTGGGAGTAGAGAGGGTGAGAAAACTCATGGATCAAAAGGTTAGAGTGCTTAAAGCTCTGTACCAGCTGCTGAAGCTATTAAATTCAGAAACATACGTTTTCTGTTATTGTGTAGGTTCCCTGATTGTGTGGATTGTATGGAGTGACTCGCCTTGACCTTAGTAAGAATTTGCTGTGAAACCTGGAGTGAACTGCAGTACAGATGTGCTTTAATGGCCTCTTGGCTGCAAAAGGAAATTGTAATGCTAAATGTCTGCATATAATCTTATACTGTACAGATATAAAGGAAAAACCTTTATATAAAAACACAAATTAAATGATGTTGCACGTGGCTTTTTCCTTATTATTTCGGCAGTTTGGGAGAACCCCTTTTCCGTGATGTGCTCACATCCTGCTGCAGAATAAAGCTTCTGGAGTGGGAAGTGATGGGTGACCATGAAAACTGCTGATACCCAGGCAAGCTCTGGGTAAAGAGATATGGGAAGTCTTAATCTGAGGATTAACTGCAACATGCACTTAAATGTCAGGCCTTATTTGGATACCCATGTGCTGGGCAAAATACACTGTTCCCCTTGAACAATGCTAAGAGCCGAAACGTTGGGGTAATTCTCATTCTATGGCAAAGGTATCTACTTCCTTTCTGCTGAGTATCTGTATTTGACTTCATTTGGGTGGTATGTATTTATGCATTGTAAAACTTGTGGATAGTTTTGCCTTATTGTGTATACTGTATATGGCAAAAATTATTATTTTCTGTGAATGTTTAAAATTATTTAAATACATTTTTTTGCAATACCACCTAGTTTGTTTATTCAGTTTGCAAGCCCTCTACATTTAAATCAAAATACACTGTTAACACATATATCCCCTAGTGTTTAAAGATGATTGGAATTTGAAACAATATAATATAGACCTGAATAGTCTTTATTTTCTAATCATAATGAAGACAAGGGAAAGTACAATTGGATGGGAAACAAAGATAACTACATGCACTGCTTTAGGGTAAGGCCACACGAGGAGATTCGGGGAGATTTTGTCGCCCCGGCGATGCGTTTTCAGTAGTCACCCAAAGTTGCCTCAGTGAGGCAACTTCAGACGACTATAGAAAACGCATCGCCGCGTATGCATTAGCACAGGCGACTTTTCATTCTAGCCTATGGGGAAAAACGCCAAGGCAGTTTGGGGAGATAGTCGCGCAAAAGACGAGGCGATTAGTCGCCAGGCGACAAAATCTACCCGAATCTCCTCGTGTGGCCTTACCCTTATAGATGGAGCACAAACAGAATACATATTGGAATAAATTTCATTATATCTGACCTGCTTCTAAGCCTTGAATTGAAGACCAGATGGCAGGGAGTTGGATGTTGCTAAAAAGACACTCAAGGTAACAACATCATTTTAGAACTAAAATAGTACATATATTGATGTTAAGTCTCAAACATGAGTATCTTGAGTGCTTGGTCACACTGAACAGTCCAAAAACAGCCACACTGACAAAACAGCTGCTCTGTGACTAATCTCTTTCCTTAATGACATTTTGCCTAAAAATGCTGTCGGTTGGGTCTGATGATTATTGAGGATCAAGAAATATTCTCTTGATATAGACCTACCATGACATATACCATACAGTATATAGTATAACTTTTGACAGAAGCATCTTGCAGAGATGACAGTCACCTCGTTCTAATTATTGTTTTAATTATTTTTTGTATATTATTTTTTCTTCTTTTTGTGATACATTTATTTAATTTTTCAAATCGGGTGTGCGATCCATTAATCTTAATAATTACCTTGTTTTAATCTACTGAAAGAGCTCTGCATCATAGCTGCATCATAGTTGTTTAAATTTGCTTTTCTTTTTGTAGTGTCCCTATTTTGTCATTTATCTGCTCATATGGCTGTTGAGCCAAGGCGTGTGAAGTATGAAGCCTGGGAGCAAACCTGGAGGAAAACTGCCAGGTCATGCTCCAAGCGAATAGAGCGAGAGGAGAACATTGGGCAGTGGGGGGCCTAACAGTCCAGAGACTGACTTGCTTGAATCCAGGTCACTTTTGTTGCAAAACTATTTGAACCGCGTTTGTCTTATCTGGGGCCTTTCAGGAATATTTTACCGATGAGGGCACATTAAGAATACAGTGAAGTGTAACTTTTCACCATGTTTTTTACCTACATAACACAATACAATGTGGGAACCCTAAAATTACTGCCACGTCTAGTGTGGTGGTAGCTCCAGGGATCCCCAGCATCAGTAGGTGCACTTGCACATGATTCAGCAGAAGAGGCAGGAAACAACAGAGTGTACTAAGATACAAGTATCTTTAATGAATGCAATTCTAAATGAAAGTTATAGAAGAAGGATACATAAATGTTAGCTGCAAACTTTAGTTTACATAGGTAGGTAGAGTCTCTTGTTGCCAGAACCTTTTTCTCTGCAAATTGCTTGGCTGTTTTCCATAAAAGGTATGTGAAACCCTGGCAGGTATACTTAGTTTGGTGTTTGTGAGTAGTGACCACCAACGTTTTTCTACAGTGACAAGTGGATATTTCAAATGCCATGGTTCTCAAGAAGACCTTTGTGCTGTAACCCATTGGGCAGTTTCCCAAACTGTGGGAATTCCCTCCCGGGGAACATGAAGAAGCAGCAAGAGAGCTAACTTTAAAGGCTACTAAGGAGGAGATTTGGGAAGAACGCTTATTTGATCCTAGATACACCGCAAAGACAAGCTTGAAGGTCAATTAGGGGGAAGTTTAGGGTGGACACTTTTTTTCTGATCAATTTTGTGCAGTCTGGCCCCTCCTAACTCCTTTTCTGTTCTTGGTTTTATACTGGTTGTTCAGCTCTTAAAGCGACATGTTCTCAGAGATATTTGAGAACATATATCTTTTTTGTGTGTTCTATTTGTCATCGCTGTAAGAATTCTAGATGAATTAAGTGTGATATTATGGTCCCCAGGTTTACTTTTGATAGCTCTGTCATTTGCCGTATTACCCCAGTTTTAGAGAGACGCAAAACAACTGATTTCTGGAATGAAAACACTTCTAATCAAATCAGCATGGCAGCTGAGAGCCCTACAACATATCTTTAGTATCTTTACAATCAGAATATTATCCCCTTTAAGCAGCAAGTATTTCTCTTTATTTGACGAATATCACATTTTGGATTTTTGATCACTATAGAATTATGATTTTTTATACCTCGTACCGTATGATACTATCTGGGTAAAAAAAGATTCTGCTGTATTTTGTCATCCTATTAAGAGCTTATGATGTGTGCCACTGAATGGTGGGATTGTTAAATGAGATATATTGAACTCTTAGAGGCTTGGTAATCTCAGCATTTTTTTGGAGTACATAATAGAGCACTATGAGAGAATGGCACTTCCTTTTTCTACAGATTGCTCTTTTAGCATATTTTCTGAATGATATAGCAATGATGTAATACATGGACTATAATGTATCTCTATAATACAAGGACCTTAAACTGTTCTTTTTTTATAGCTCATAAATACTCCATTTAGGCTGCCATTTTCACTCTCTAGTCTGACCCACTATTTTAGTCTTTGACCTCATTTTTGACCTTCACAGAATAGTGGCAGTTTATGAATGTATCCTTGCTGCATCTCTGCTTTGCCTCTTTCTGACTGCAGCATGTACTTGGGAAAGTGTTCAGATCAGGACCTAATAAGTCAAATACTGAAGGGACCAGAGCATAACATGCTGATGGCAAGGGAATATGAGTCTTTAACCGTTAATGAAAATAATCTTTCAGAGTTTGATTCTTATTTAAAGGGGAAATAAAGAAATAAGGAGTAATTTATTCTCACATGCAGTATGCAAAGTGTGCATTGGAAATCAATAACCATATTTCTTTATCCACAATTTTGTTTTTTTTCTGCAGAATTCCAGTGTCACCAGGGGGGGTTACATCTGACACAATAAGGTTTAGTTCATCAAAACTAACGTACATTGACATGAATCTGAAGCAATTATGTTGACATTTTTCCTGTCTTGTACATGTCAGTTTTATGTGAGAGTAACTTGTACACCCAGTCCTTTTGCCGAATCTGCATTGTTCCTATTTGGGGGTGGCAGTAGCTCCAGGGTTCCCTGTGTCTATAAGTGGAGCAGCACTAGACTTGGAACAGGAGGCAGGTAGCACCACCAAGCACAACTGTACAACTTAACTGAATACACATTGATGCAAGTACCTTTAACTAATTGGAATTTTTAGTGGCAACTTACTGCAGGGTCCATAACTGTGGTGCAGTAGGCAAATGACCCCTGCAGTATAAACATATAATAATGTACACCCTATTGTAAAATATAAGGATATTAAAAGTCACTGAGGAGTTCCATTTCACTATGAATTATATACACATTAATACAGATCAAGGAACTCCTGGTGATGTCCAATATATTTTTCAACAGAGAGTAATTTATTATAATACACAAGTTTTAGGATGTCATGTGACTTAATTATAATACACAAGATTCAGTGAGTCATGTTATACAATTACGTCACTAAGTACTGATTATAACTGATGACATCACTAAACTTTAAAGTATAGAATTGACAGGGTATTGCTGTGCTTTGAGATTAGGCAAAAAAAGCAGCACTGATTATCTAGATTATTTTATTTTATGCCATTGTATGTTGCATTATATGACTGACCTTACCATGGCACTTAAATCTCCCATCTGATTGGCCTTTATACCAACGAGCCAGTCACTTTTGGGATGTTTAGGATGACAGTAAGTTGAAAACAGAAATTAAAGTTTTAGAATGAATATTTTTTATAAATAATTAATGTAATACATATTGTAATAATTAAGGGGACCGACACACACACAAAAAACAGCATAATGGACACACACACAAAAAAAAGAAACTGCATAATGGAAGAAAGGATGTTTGCTACTTGGTTACCATAGAAGGGAAAGGGATAAACAAATTCTGCTTTCAATTACATTTGAAAAATTAAAGTATAATGGAAAGTTGTGTAGAATAACATCCTCTTTCATTATGTAAAAACAATTTTTGGGTGGGGAAACCCTTGGTTCGTTTAGTGGAGTTTGAAGGCTGCTTTGTTGGACTCGTGCACAGTAGGGACGCAGCACAGAGGGGGCGGAAACTGCTTCTTATAACTGAGAGCTCACAGAGCTCTGACTTTCACCAGAAATAGCTACATTCATATGAACTGGAGAGTCACAGGATCTGCTTAGCGCAGCAGACAAAGTTGTAGAGCCAAGGATGAACGTCAAGCAGCTAAATGTAAATGCCTTTTCCTTTAGTACAAACAATCACTATCTCTGTGACTATGGATTTTTCCTGCCTGTACTGAGATCTGTGTTTTCCCTGCTTGTTGAGAGTCACAAATGTGCCTTTTGTTAGGCCTGGGCAGTGGCCTGAAGGGTTACAGCAGCTGTAGAAGGAATGAAATACAGAAACAGGATGGCTGTGGCTTTTCAGCGAGCACTCACTTCCTGTTGCAGCATGTCTTTTTTAACTCCACAGGAAGTTTGAGTGCAGAATAGTATTTAGAGGGGACACAGCTCACTGGCAGAATAATGCTCATGTTCTGCATGGCCGATGAAGGCTGCAGACGTTATTCAGTTAATGGTATTTTGATAATACAGCACGTCATTGGCAATTTTTACGGCTGGAATATGTATTTGCCTGAGCCAGCTGCTCTGGGTGGCTATATAGGTTATAAGAAAATATACACAGTAAAAAAAAAAAAAAAAAATATATATATATATATATATATATATATATATATATATATATATATACATATATATAGTATAAAAGGTTCTTCGTTAATAGCCAGTCTTAGGGGGCAACCATGCTGCACCCTGATACCAAATGAAATATATACCAGCAATAACATTGCTGGTAAACTCAGAAATACATTTTGTTATACACCTGGTCTGCCTAGTTACATTCCTGATCCGCCTAGTAATGTTCCTGGGCAAGCTTTGAAAATTCAAAAGAGACCTAACTGTATAACATTTTAGAGATGAATTTAAAGTTGAAAATCCCCTTAGAAAGGCATACAGCACTGTGTACCAATTAAAGCATTTCAATATGTTACAGAATGTGTATTTTTCTATATTGACAGGTACTGGAGAGGAAATAGCAACGTTTTGTAAAGATGCCTGTCCCTCCTCCTCCCCCTCCACCCCCTCCGCCAACATTTACACAGGTAAGAAATAAGAATATAACAAACAGGGAATCTGGCCAGAGTGGAAAAGGTCAGCTTGTATGGCCAGACTGCCATAAAAACAAATCTGTACCCAATATGGCAACCCAAGTGGTGGGTCAAATTGGACTAATCCAGTCATCTGGACTATGGCCAAAGTGCTTTAACTGGCCATACACCTTATGATTCAAATCAGGCAGATCTCTCCACTATTACACCAAGCCAAATCAGGCTGATCCAGTTGTAGTGTATTCACGTATGCTTCAATTGGTCCTCATTATTTAATAGGATTTTGAATTATTAGCTTTTCTATTCTGCCTCTTTGCAGCATGTAGCTGAAAATGCTGTCTAATTATCGATGGAGTCACTGACCCTGGTTTACCAATATGCTGACATAACTCTTTTTAAACCCCTTAGGCAAATACAGACAAACCTTCATTAAGCAAATCAGATCAATCAAACAGGAATGCTCTCCTCTCAGATATTAACAAAGGGAGGAGATTAAAGAAAGCTGTAACCAATGACCGGAGTGCCCCAGCTTTAGACAGTAAGTGTTTTTCAGTTCTGGAATGTCTGGTGGTATGGGATCCTCTTATCCACTCACAGTGAAGCTGACCATAAGTGTACCCATGTACCCATCTCTATCACCTGCAATCCACCTATGATCCTCCTGCTGTTTTACTACAACTCCTAGCTAGCATCCTTGACAATTGTAGTTCAAGGTATCATCTGTAGGTCCGCAGATTTACTATCTGAGATGTACTGTATATTCTAGAAGAATTTAACAACTATTACAAAATATAACACGTCCTTCTTCACTCCTAAAAAATGGTTCCACTCCCTAAAGCATGGGTATAGCAGGCTCTGTAATTTAGTGTCTGGGCCTGGACTGACTCCAGAGAACAGGCTGTGTATACACTAAAGCCAAACAACTAAGAATAGCACATCTACTTACAGTTATGGAAACAGGCCCTTGAAACTAGGTTCTCAAAACAATATGAACAGACAAATTGAAAAGAAAATGTTATTTTGAATTACAGGGCAAGGAAAGCCTATGACAGATGTTGTTAATTTTTTTGTAAGGTAACCCCAACATGATCATAATCACTTACTTTTTTACTGAGCTACTCTCAATATCAAGAGTTTGTGTACCGGACCATGGCACCATGCTAGCAGGCCAACTACAGTACTCTGCTCAGACTCTGTTAAAGACCATGCACACATATCTATTGCTGGCAAATGCCCATTTGAATCTGGGATGCCTCAACATGACAAGTCTTGTGGATTGGTTAAAGGAGTAGTTTAAGCTTTTGTGTGTTGTAGATGGGCCGACTCTAAGCAACTTTTGTTTTTAATTTAATCTCCCCATTTCTAACCTGCACCTGAAAATGCTACATGGTTGATGGAGGTAACAGACCCCTACTAGTAATATCATGACATCAGATATTAAAGTTAAATAACATTTTAATTTAAGCAATTATACATTATGTCAGGTTATATGGATGCAGGTGCAATTAGTTCTGACTAAACAGCTTAAAGGAGAGCTAAACCCTAAAAATTAATATGGCAAAACATGACATAATTAATACTAAACTAAGCTTAAAGGAACAGTTCAGTGTGAAAATAAAAACTGGGTAAATGGATAGGCTGTGCAAATTAGAAAATGTTTCTAATATAGTTAGTTAGGCACAAATGTAATGTATAAAGGCTGGAGTGACTGGATGTGTAACATAATAGCCAGAACACGACTTCCTGCTTTTCAGCTCTCTAACCCTCAGTTAGTCATCGACTTGAAGGGGGGCCACATGGTACATATCTGTTCAGTGAGTTTGCAATTGATCCTCAGCATTCAGCTCAGATTTAAAAGCAACAGATATGACCCATAGGGCCCCTCCTCAAATTTCTGATTGATTACTGCCTGCTAACCAGGGAAACCAATCAGTGGAAACCAAGAGAGCTGAAAAGCAGGAAGTAGTGTTCTGTCTATTATGTTACACATCCAGTAACTCCAGCCTTTATACATTACATTTTTGGCTATCTATATTAGAAACATTTTCTATTTTGCACAGTCTATCTATTTACACAGTTTTTATTTTTACACTGAATAATTCCTAAAGGTTCAGATTCTCAATAGCAGCAATGAACTAAGACTTAAATCTTGTCACAGGGGGGACCATCTTGGTTCTGAGCAGCTGTTGAGAAGCTAAGCTAAGGGGTTGTTGCAAGAAAATCAAGCAGAAAATGAGGTTGGCCTGTAATATAAGCTACAGGGCTGATTATTACATTCTGATGTTAGTGCACTGGTTTCTGTGCTGCCATGTAGTAATTATTTGTATCAGCCTTATATTGTGACATTTTTATTCTATGTGTACTGTATATTGTGAGTGGGTCCCAATGCTCAGTAATGGACAGCAGCACAAAGCATGTGTACTGAATCAGCAGAAAAGATGGGGAGCTACAGGGGCATCTTCAGAGGCACATATCTTCCCTGCTAAAGGGCTGAGGCTGCCTTTGGCTGGTACAGAAGCCCAAAACATAATGTACAACATTTCTAGCTTACCTTTTTAGTTAAGCTGTATTTCTCCTTTAAGTAAGAAAACAGAATTCTGAATGCTTTTCTCAATTGCCCACTACTGGATATAATAATTTATGATTATATGTAAATGAGGCCATTTTCAGTCACTTTAATGTTTTGATAATACTTTTTTTGTCTGTTTAAATAGAGCCCAAATCTTCTCCTGGAGGTGGAAGTGGTGGTGGTGGTGGTGGTGGTGGCAGTGGGGGTGGTGGCGGAGGAGGAGGGGGTGGATTTGGGGGACCACCTGGTTTAGGAGGATTGTTCCAAGGAGGAATGCCAAAGCTTCGATCTGCTGGATCCAGGGAAAATGGTAACAACCCATACTTATTCTAGCACCTATACAAATATACACTATGCTGCAGATAAACATATATGTTATCATGGAGATATCACTTGGAACTGATATTTTAATTGGCATGTATCTATGCAACACAGGTGGCATAAAATATAGCTATTTGACAGCAGTCTAATTAAAGGGAGCAATACATTGTTTATACAAATGAAGGATCATACATTTCCTTGTAAGAGATGTTCATTTCAGAGATGAGTTCATCAGGTTCAAGTGTGCTGAAAGTGCAAAGGAGGTTAAAAAATCCCCAGCAAATCTTAAACTAGTTCAGACTCACTGTACTTGCCTGGATTTATTACTGCTGATTTTATTCCTTTTATTTCCAATAAATTAGTCATTTTTGTACCTCACTGGTGAATCACTTACCATATTATTAGCTTTCTTCGTAGGGAGAGTGTATTCCAACTGCCCTTATGATACAGAAACCTATACTAAAGGTAAACTCTCCTTTCCTCCAGTCTCAGTGGATATCCTCTTGCCACCTACAGCTTCCTATTAAAAATGCTGTTGGGCCCATGTTCTCTGTTTGCCTTTTAAAGGTACCTATCAAAGTAAAATGTTTAACCTATAGGAAGCTCAATCTGCATTCCAGTTTGGGGATACTATTTTGGACAGAAAATGCATCTATCGAGCTCTATAATTCCCATAACCATTCCCAGGAGGAAGATCCCAGGTTGGGTGCGATTTCGGGACTCAAAGTATGCAAATAATGAGGAGTGTCCCTGTTTGCTCATTATGCACATTCAGGTGATTTATGATTGGGGGAAGAATCTTACGTCATGCACATCCTCAGGATGAGCAAGTTGGGAGACCTGCTTATTATGGGCATACTTGTGACCAAACATGGCATAGCGCATGGTAGGAGGATTTTCTGGCCAAAATAGTGTTTCCCCCAACTGGAGTGTGAGCTGTATTTGCCCATACCTCCAGTAGTTGAACCAATTTTGTTATGATAGATGGTCCAATAATTATATGCTTCATTCTGTCATATGAAAGTAAGGTTCCACAGACAAAAGTATATTCAGACTTGCCAAATATGTTCTGGAGAGGCCATCATTTTTGCCTTATACTGTACACAGACCAAAAAGTTGCTAAATCAGTCTGACTTTGCTGAGTCAGCAGACAGCATTTGCTTGTGCAAGGCCAGCATTATATTCTCATACCTAGATTAGACAAACCTCAGGTAGAAAAGTAAATGTAAAAATGTAATTATTTGCAATGTTAATTAAGACTGCTTTGTGTCCTAAAAGACAAACTTGTATTTTAAATGACCACTCATGATCAGAATTCTGCTTAAGAGAATGATGGGTATTTTAAAACAGTATATATATTAACTAACTAACATTCAGCTTTATAATTGTAGACTCAGGGGGAAGCAGACCACCAATGTTACCACCTGGTGGAAGAACTTCATCGCCTAGACCATTTACACCACCAGGTGGAAGTCCAAGAGGCCCAGCACCCCCTACAGGTAACAGGGGTAATGTTCCAGACATTCCAAGAAATCGTATGCCTCCACCAAGAAATGATTTCAGTTCCAGATCAGATAATACAACTCCTGCAGTTCCCAATATGCCCAAGCCAATCTCTTCAAATCTACACAACAGAGGCCCACCACCAGTGCCTGGTGGAAATAGGTTAAGTCCAGCTGTGTCTCCTTCAACTGTAACATCATCTAGACCACAGGGCTTTGGAGGAATCAAACAGCAAGCATCAACACCACCACCAGTTCCTTCCATGAACAGGCCACCACTTCCTCTAACTCCTTCCCGGTCATTAGAGGACAGACCACCACCACCACCTCCAACTACAAACAGGCCATCACTCAGCAGAGATGTCCCCCCACTTCCACCACCTCAGAACAATAAGCCTCCTGTCCCTTCAACACCAAGACCAATCTCTGGATCACAGGCACCACCTTTGCCCCCAGGGCGACCAGGACCTCCTCCACTTCCTCCTACACTCAGTTCCATGGAAGATGCACTAAGGCCTCCACAACGTAATTTGTCTTTACCTGGTGCTCCTCCACCTGCTTTATCTCCTACAAGATCTGGTCCTCCGCCTCTTCCCCCACCTAATGAAAGACCCCCACCTCCTGTTAGAGATCCACCTTCCAGATCAGGTACGGTAATAAAATTGAAGAAATCTAGTTTATATAATATTATATAATATTGATATTATATTTAGACAGACTGACAGATAAGCATACAGATATCATGATAGACCGACAGAGAAATAGTTAAAAATAGGTAGATAGATAGATGATAGGTAGATAGATAGATAGATAGATAGATAGATAGATGAAAGAAAGAAAGAAAGAAAGAAAGACAGAGAAGTGATGATACCAAGTGGCTATTTACAAAATCAAAAAATAGAATAAACTAAATAAGTTCATTAAATTCAGGGTTTCGGTTCTATATTAGAAGGTTCTTTCCCTGATGAAGGTTCTGATGAAGGTTCTAATATAGAACCGAAACGTTGGATTTAATACACCTGGTTTAGTTTATTCTATTTTTTGTTTTTGTTATTACATTTCTTGGAGTGCTGTCCCCTGTAGAGATACATATTGTTTAAAAACGGACTGACACAGGCATTTTTTTGGACTTTTGGTTGTGCGTTCCATTGATCTCTACTGGCGGCTTGAACACGTAACTTTTGTGGGAATTAGTTAATGGTGGGCAGGCAGCATAGGACAAAGGAGCAGAAAGACAGGGACACTCAGCTTCTTCAGGGAAAACAGCAGTTTATTTTCCCTTTTTAAACAAACTTAAACAGTCCATTATCCACAGACACAGGGGATAACATTCTAGCAAACAAACATAAATCATAAAATAAAAGCCTTGCCCACTGGGCACTACCTTCACACTTTGAGGCAGTCCTTGACTAGACTGGGCCCCTTGTGGACTACCAGCAAACAAAACAATGTTGTGGGTCACCCCTGTACTCACAGGACTCTTTCCTGTAAGATTTCAGCTTTCTGGCTTCCTTCACTCACATTGCCAGACTCACAAGCTTGACCAACTCACGGTCCAGGTCACTTTCTGCTTCAGGCAGACACTGACAGCACTTCCAGCTCCTCTGGGAGTTCTTTACACAGCCATGTCTCCTACCTGCTGTGCCTTGCTGAGAGACACACTCTCCCATTCTAATTAACTTTAAATAGCCTTTCCACAGGACAGCTTTCCTGTGGAAGGTGAACTCCAATCTCTCTCTCTCTCTCTCTCTCTCTCTGGAATGGAGTCCCTGGCTACTAAAGTCTTTAAACAGAGTGCTAACTCTCTGTTTAATAACTTCCTTCCTGGAGCCTATCTCAGTAACTGGGGAGAAATTAAAGGCTAGCGTGACCTTTTTCCACATTTTCCTAGTCACTCTACCACAATATTTATACAGCAAAAATAGATTGGGATTGATTAGGGTGATAAACAAATTATGTATTGCCAGATTACAGGATTTAATGTCAGTTTTTGAGATTTTCCTTGGCACTGGGTTTAGGCAAAAACAAGGACAGACAACATGAATAATTACAGGGACAGTTTTACGAAAGTCATAGAATGCATTTGCTATGGGCTCACAGGACCAGAGTAAACTTTATGAGGAAATAATCCAAGGCTGCAGGATTACATGGATGGAACAGCTGGTGCAGGTTGCCCCCAGTTTTTCTCTGATCTTGATTTCAATGCCTATTTTATCCATTTATTTGCAACATTTGCAAATCCATATGTTAAACGTTATAGAATAAATGTATTAAAAATGCGAAAAACCTTTTGTAAACCTAAGTAATACAGCAACTGTATCTGTAGGAAGGGCAGTTTGAATCAATTTTTTTAGGCTAGATTTAATAATTTTATTAGAAAGAAGTTGCATTTTGTTTGCCTTTGGCATGTTTTACTGGCAACTGTATAAAATGGTACTGCTGTATTTTCCTTAACAGGCCAACTTCCACCTCCCCCTCCTACAACTAGAAATGGTTTCACTCCTCGAGCTTCTCTAGGCCCCCAGCCACCATCAAGAGTTGGGTCTGAAAGAGGTGTATCAAGACCTCCACCACCTCCAGAAAGGCCAGTGGGTTCTTTACCTCCACCTCCTCCACCATCTGTGGCTAGAAATGGTTTTCCAGATTCATCTTTTGAAGGTAAGAAAGGCCTGATCCAAAAAAGCATGTGGTGTAACTTACATAGGCCAGACCCCCCCACAAAAAACTCTTTGGGGGTCTGACTCATACTTCCTCCTCATCACAGAAGTTAAATCAGCAGGATGACGACTACCATACAGTAGACCTTGCAAAGGTCAAGCAGACATCCTCCTCCCTGGAGTCTACTGTATGGTTATAATTTGTTGCCTTAAATACATTATATTTTTTATATGTTATTATCTACTGATAATTTAAATTTAACATGCCTTTTTAAGAATGGGACAAAAAGAGATTTTGTGATTTTAAAGTCCATGTTTGTGTTTGTTCCTGAAAATCAATGTAGAATATTTAATGGTTAAAATGTGTTATTGTTATATATTAAGATCATATTAAAATAATGATGACATACAAAAACATATGTGAAGCCTTTGAGTGGGCCATAAAAAGCCCTGGAGTGATAATATCCAACCATCTCTAGTTGGACCTTAGTGTCCATTTGGACACTTTATGAATTAGAGCATTTGTACTGCAATGGTCCAAGATGTAATCTAAAACTCATTGTGTAAGATTTGCTTTGATCAAGTGTAGAATGAGTACTTACAAGCAGCTTACACTAGCACAGAGAGTATGTGGAAGTGATAAAGAACTGTTGTGTAGTGATAAGAGGCTGAAGCGACTGAGGATCAAGCAGGCCATAGTCAAACAATTAAAGTTCAGGCAAGGTCAGGCAGACAGAGTACAATCAGGAGGAAGAACAAACTGGGTCATAACAGGTCACAAGCAGCAGGAACAACAACACTTGGGTAACTTTGAGGGCAAACCAAGATAACCTAGTGACTTGTTCCATATTCAGCATTCATTTAAAGGCCTGGCGTCAACACTGATGCACATCCAACGCACAGTCTAGCTTGCTTGCTGGAAGTGACACAGGTGCACATGCACATAACTGTGATAGTATCGACTGGGGCACCTGCACACAGAAGTGCAAGAAGCCAAGTCCACGTTCATCTGGATAAGCAACACACATTGTTTATATTATTTAATCCTCTAACAGGATCAATAAGCAAAATTATTGGAGTAGCATAGTAAGTTTACAACAGAAACAAACTACTGCAATGTTAAAATAACCAATTCCTTGAAAATTGCAAATATTAAGTAACAGATTATTGTCCACAATGAATTTGAAGCGCATAAAAATATATTAGGGGTATAAAAAAGGAAAATTGGCAATGATAGTATTCCTTTAATTTTATTTTGTATATTTCTAAAACATTTTCTTCTAACAGTTTTTCATTTGTAGTATTTATGTCATTCAGCTAGCAAAATGACAGGTAGTTCTAATATATTAATGTTTACTTTTTGCCAAAGATGATTGGGAGCGACGATTCTCCTTCCACTCGCTGTCTGATTTACCTCCACCAGAGCCTTTTGTGCCATCAAATAAAATATACCCCAGCCAACTTGTTAGAGGAGAATGCAGAAGTGAGTATACATGGTCTAAAGAATATATTTTTCACTACATATATTTTGGCCTGTAAGGTGCTATAAGGTGTGCTCCTGGGTGAAACGGGCTGTGCTCGCTGTCGTCATGCACCACAGTGTTGTCATCAGAAGGACATCATTACATTGGAATTATGATACTGGGTTGGTACCATAATGTTACTAAACCTAGCCTTTAAATACACATGCTCAGTACATTCTGGTGTTATCACGGCTGCCTGAATCTCTTCTTTATTGATCGACAACCTTTTTCTGATTATGTCTGTTACCTGTCCTGCTTGTGTCTAATCTCTGGATTACATTCTTCTATGACCCCTTTGGTGTATCAATTGTCGGATTGTGCCGTCCACAGTACCCTTGCATTTTATAGTGCCCGCTTTTTGGTCAAACAGCCTTGCAAGTCCGACATGTACCAGTGGCATGAGAAAATGGGCCACATACAAGGCTTACAGTTGAGTGTAACTAGTATCCCAAAATCCCGTATAGAACTGAACAAATAAAACTGTATGATCTACAAGTGACACAGTTTTATATTTATACTAGGGATGTAACAAATCTGCGATTCGGTTTGGGATTTAGACAATGCCAGCTCAATGCTAAACTTTTTATCCAATATAAAATGTTTTATGTTATAAAATATCCTATTAGCAACTGGTCTTGATTTTTATTTATTTTTTAACTATTTTATTTCCCCTTCTGCCTCTTTCTACTTTCAAACAGGGGTCATTTATCCCAACAGCAAATGTTATTGCACTGTAAGGCTACAATCTTATTGTTGCTTTTTACTTTGTCTTCTGTGTAGCCTTCTTCTGTTCATCTTCTATTATTTCATTAAAACCACTGCCTTGATGCTAGGGTAAGTTAGACCCTAGCAACCAGATGATAAAACTTGAAGAACTACTGAACTAAATAATTATTTTAGTATATAGCTGTTTACATCATTCTGTGGGGGCATATTTATTACTTGTATAGTGTCAGGTTAAAAAGAACTCCCTTTCTGACAATTTCTGCATTTTCTGATGTCAGATCTCCCTAACCCCTATAAGTAAAAGGCAAACTACCCCTTTAACAATGAGATTTTTAGTAACATTATTTTCTGTTTTTGCCTGATTTTTAGGTGGATCTGTCAGGAAAGAAAGAGGGGCCCCTCCTTTACCTCCCATACCGAGGTGAATTGGCTTTTACTATGCAATCGATACCTGCTGGGGATTATCTGATATTTTTCAGGTGCTATACACACTGGAATCTTATTCTAACAAAGGCATACACAGCAAGGTATCATGTAGGTATTTTGAAGCCACCAATTCAAATAGAACTGTATCAATAAATTGCCTTTAATAACAGCCAAACCCTTGCTGTTATTGAGAGCATTAAAAATGATTACAAAGCCAGAAAAAATTGTGATATTATCTTTTTAGGCCTTATACCTGTCAGGCGATTGCACTGTTTTTAACAATTGCCTCATAAAAAAAGGACCTTCCCAATGTTTTAATTTACATATAAAATGTTAAAATGAAACCATATTGGTAGTGGCTGAGATTTTATGATATTAAAGGGTTATAAAATAATGTTTATGCTTCATATTTGGGATTTGCTGATACTGTGTGTTTTGTTGATAGTGTGCAATGATTTTGCGTGAAATGCAAGGTGTGACAGGGATCACGTAGTTTTTAAGACAAATCACACTGAAAAAACAGCACTGAGTTCTATGCTTCAAAATTAGGACCATATCAGTAACTACAAACATAGCATTGGACTAAAGTTGTTAAGTTGTCAAATACAATCTATGCAAAATTCATACAGAGGAGATTATGAACTAACTCTGTAAGTGCATAAAGTACTGGTAGGTATTGGTAGGTAGGTAAGATAATGCTGTGGGGTGTTAGAGCTCATTGTTAGTGCTAAACTTCCCTTTTTTATAACCATTATTTATGCTTGGCAAAAATATACCAATGTTTCATAAAATAGCCTTAATTTTTTTGGGTGGGGGGGGTTTGTATATAAAAAATTTTTTTAGAGTATGGAAGGGCAGCCTTCAGCTGTTGTAGTGTTACAACTCCTAATGATCTACCAAAAGAATGTCAGTCAGATTCTATCACCTGGGGGTACAGTGTCCCTCACTGCTCCAAGTATTAGCAATGGGGATTAGAAAAAGGATCAGTATTTTTGCTTTGGTCTTCAGGCATTATTCCAGAGAAACTTTTGTATTAAATACATATCAGGATCTATAACAGTTCTAACCAGTTATATATTACAGAATTAAAATTGGGGTGAAATATAACAAAACATCAGCCTTTCAGGTGGTACATGATATATTTATGTTGAACAGTAATCAGAAACCTGTTTGTTTATTAAATGGCCAATTACCCTAATTTTTCTTATAAGCCATTTCATAAAACAAAATATCTGCTCACATAGGGATGGAGGATACCTACCAATACATCACATATGTGTATACAGCATATAAAGTGTTGTATATACAAACCTCCCTTCATATACATTTAATTATATATATATATATATATATATATATATATATATATATATATATATATATATATATATATATATTAAACTGTACTACCTTTGTTTGATTGTAATCACAGCCTGGTTGATCTGCTAAAATATCACGAAAATTTAAATTTAATATCGGCTTCAGCATACCGAAATAACAAATTTCTAAATATAATTAATTAAAAATTGTATACCATTTCTGAAATAATCAAGTTTATCTTTACTATCCCTCTCTCAGCATCTATTTCGCTTCATTCTCTCTTCATGCAGCACTTGGGTGTCAGATATTCATTGACAGTTAGATCCAATATATCTCATAGGGGGGCTCCTTTAGCCTAGAAGATGTATTAGAGCTCACTCTATTAAAATCACCAGACATTATGTCTCTCTACATGCACAGTGTTGGACTGGACATTATTGGACCACCAGGTGGGCCGGCGTATGTCGTGCATGTGCCTAGTGCCGGCTTGAACTGAAACCAAAGCAGCCAGAAAATTATTTTTTGGTGGGCCCAGCAGATCGGCGTCTAGGGTCTGGGCTGGCCCTGGATAGACAATAGATAGATGATAGATAAATAGATAGATAGCTAAATAGATAGATATGAAATTTCCATGAAAAATTTAAAAGACAGGGAAAAAAATGCCCATTTCCATTAACATATCATTTACATATCAATATCCCACCCAGGGATAACTCCACCCTAGGGGTGGAACTACCAGTGGTGCGTCTGGTACAATTGCACCTGGGCCCGCACTCCCTCAGGGCCAACTCGGTGATTGTGCCATGATGAATCCGGCATAAAAATTTACGACCAGAGGGGGGCCTGGGCCTGGGAACTACTAGTTATGTTACTGCCCACCCTAATTGGGGATAATGTTTATAGAGAGACAATCCGATAGAAATACAGAGTCAGAAAGAAATATGAACTATAAAATTGGGTGAGATTGTGGTTGCTCTGCAAAAGAGACCCATTCACCAAGGACACTGTAAAGGCAACTCATAAAATGAGAACAGACACCAAATTTGCTCAAAATAATAAGTTAATTTGCATAAGCCAAAAAAAGACAGACAGCAGCCGGATGCATTTTGTGCTGACATAGGGCATTATTTACTCAAAGCTTAGGAGAGTGTCCCGTGGAGGCATGAAACGCATCAGAATTGTTTCTTTCTTATTGTAAAGAAAAGTGTTGTTTATTTTGAGAAGGTTGGGGCTGGATGATGGTTTCATTGTGCTTGTCCCACACACACAACGTATGACAACAGGGCACACAGCAAATGTGGAGTACATATTAAACTACAGTTACATGCACAGAATTCAGCAGTTGTTGGGACTTTTGTAATTTTAAATTTCTAAAGATGTGCACACCACCTGTAAAGGAGGGAATATTAGTTCAGAATTATGTGTATGCTTTGAACATTTAGATGGAAACATTTTAAATATAATTTTCTACCAGAACTGTTCTTTCCTTATCCGACTGCTGCCTCTACACTTTCTTCTGAATTCTATGTTTCTATTTTAGGATTGGTTCAACAGTCTGCTTTTGGCTGCAGCTTGGGCATAACATATTGTTATAACATATAAACAACCATGTTTACAATTAGCTACATTACATAAAAATTAATAGGAATGTGTGGACTTCGCTCGATGGTGAAAAGAGAATTGAAGAGGGAATGTAAGAGCACAACATAGCATAATGGTTTGGCATAACTGAAATTTTTGAAGCCTGGAGCTCAATCACAGATCTTGCATATGAAGCTATCCTAACAGTGCAGCAGGACCCCTATAAGTGCAGTGCAATAAAGGCATACTATAACATGCAGTGATGGAAATAGTGTAATAGCATCTAAGCACTGTGGTCTGAATCCCCTGTTACAGACATACTGTAGCTGAGATCTCAGCCATAAAGCCTGAAAGAAATGCTGCTTGGTGAGAAAAACAATAATCCTCTCCTACATTTTTCATACATTTAGGTAAATGGTTTTTCCCAAAATAAATCTACTTAAAGCACAAGGAGAGGTCAATATGTTATGCACCCCCCTATCCCCAGTGAATTAGTGCTATTATTCTTCCTTTTCTCGCTCAACCTCTATTCTCCTAATCTCTACAAACTATAATCTATTATTCCATCTATTTAGCCTCTTTGTTTTCATAGAAATTGGGAATGGCAATGAAATAGACCAAATATTTAGCAGCATGAGGGCCCACTGACACCTGGGCCAACTTTAGTTTTCCTGGTATCCCGGTGGGCCAGTCCGACAGTTTATATGCAGAATTTGTGCAAAAGTCGGTTATTTGGTTTGATTTTTTTGTGGAATCAGTTATTTGAGTGAGCTCTAATTCATCTGCTGGGAATGGGAGCCCCCCTATAAGATATATTGGATCTAACTGTCAATCAACATCTGACACCCAACTCCAGCTAGAAGACAGAATTAAGAGAAACAGATGCTGAGAGAGGGATAGTGAAGATAAACTTGATTATTTCAGAAACGATACAGAATATTTAATTGATTGTATTTAGAAAGTTTCTTATTTCAATATAATAAAGCTTATATTAAATTTTCATTTCGCAATAGTTATCCTTTGAGAATGAAATCATGAAAACCTCATGAAACAGTTGTCCTTTTTAAGATCTCAAAATTAACCTTCACTATTCTAGATCTTGGCTGCCTTAAACCCATCAAGCTTTAAGCTTTATCTGAATGACAAATCCTACACTACAAAAATAGCAATATATTAAAGCTGGCAGAACTGTACTTGGTCACCGAACCTGTAGATCTTTGTCTCTTCATAATATTTATTCCCTTGACCAACCAATGGATTATTACATGGGGAGCCCTTGCAGAGCAGATGCTGTAAACAAAACCCATGACCTAATTCAGTTCATGGCTGACACAACTCTTTGGTCCAGCTTTAAGATACTTGACTGGGTCTCAATTAGATGGAAGTTGATGGCTTTAGTTTTACCATGGGACAATCAAATGCCAGTTTGATCAAGGGTGTGAACTTGTTTTCCTAAACATATTATGACACGTGTACTACTACTACAGTAGGAAAAGCACAATTTCAATCACAATGGATCTTTCCTAAAACACACCTTATTTTTTTTTGATTTCTGGCGTTGTGGTTGCACAGTGGCATTGTTGGTGGAATTGCACTGTGCCTACCACAATTGCGTCCTGATTTGCCATGTTGAACGCAACTGCAGTTGTGCTTTGTTTTAAATTGGGTGCATTTGTGTTGAATATATTCAAAGTCTGATGTATTTTCAGGTGTACAGTGTGTGTGATGTATGCACCCGATTCTTTTAGTGCAACAGAATTGTGGCAATTCACGCAGGCCACTGGGGGAGCCATGGAGTTATTATCTAGTCTGGAGGTTTTAGTAGCTCCCGGGTGTCCGTGCGACAATAAGCACCACCGCATTAGCTTTGGAATAGGTGTCTGAGAAGTGCAAGAGTGCATTTTAATGCAAGTTCCTTTAATGAAAGTGGTGCAGGACAACTGACTGCAGAGACCAAAGCTGCACTTGTGGTCAATCATGAGCCATTGTTTTTGTTTTCAGGTATGTTAGAGGGTCCAGACACAAATTCTTAAGGACCCTAGTAGTGCTGCTCTACATTACTGTATATACTGTACATGGGCACCTGGGCACTAGTGGATTTAGCATGACTGTCTATCCTTCTATTAAGACTAAATGAAACTGTCCACTGTTGTAAAGGTTGTATAACCACACTGTGGCTCTGGTATATGCATGTACTGTATATACTGGGGTTTCAGTCAGGGGATGATTAACTGTACCTATATTTGTAAAGGCATTTGGCAACCTGTGAGAAAGATCATTTTCATTTGTACTTTATCCTTGTACATTTTTATATAACACTCCATCCCTATTGAGGAGCCCAGCTAACTGATTTGTATGCCCCGTAGATTAGTGGTGTTTAAGGCTATTAAAATAAAGTGCTGCTAAATACTATGGAATGCATTACCCTAGGGGACAAACATCCATCCCAGATACCTGTACAAGTAGAGACACATTAGTAGAAATGTCAGTAGCCACTGGTACATGCACACTCACCAGCACTATTGTAACATGAATGTAGTTTCAACCCATGGGAAGGACAAAAAAGAGAAAGTGACACACAAGGTGAAGTCCAGTGAAGGGGATTTATGTTCTTACATATTTGTTGTATACTTTATCTAGTTTGTGCACCATCCATATATAAAGTTGTATTACATTGTTAGTTTCTAACCTTTAATGTGTGTGTGTAAGCAATGTTCTTTTCTGACAAATAAAGCACAAATCTAGACAGTGGTTCAAATCTGAGCAATTTTGCAATCACAATCTCAAAACAAAAAGATAACTGCACATTGCTTGCATAGCAGCTTACAGCAGTGTTATTTTGCTAGTTTCATTGTAATATACTAGTCACTGTATATACTAGTCACTGTACAGAAAACTGTAATGAATCTTTTTTTCAGCATATACAGTAACCAATAGTGTAAATTTAGCAATCCACTCATACACATTAAGAAATTGTTTTACTTTAACATTTGGTACACGCACACAGTCTTGTTTTGATTGTTCTAATAGACTGGTAGACAGGTACTTTTTGGATATTGCTATGTTTAGTAGCAACGGGTATAATAGCCTCTGGGAAGAGACTGTGACTGTGGTATAGTAGGGAGAGATGGTTCATTCCCCTCTGGTAAGGGACTTAGCAGCGGTGTAACTACAGAGGAAGTAGACCCTATGGCTGCAGTGAGGTATAGGGGGCCCATGAGGCCTTAATTCAGTCATTTAAATAAATATTGGTAAAACAGGACAACCTCAGGAGTGTTTGGGGCCCCTCAAATTATTTTGCTGTGAGGCCCAGTAAAATAGTTATAGTAGGGAGAAATGGTGCCTCTAGTAGCTGTGTGGATTATAATCTCTGGGAAGGGACTGTGGCTGTGGGATAGCAGGTATAGTATGGAGAGATGGTGCCTATAGTGGCATTGGGATAATAGTCTCTGGGAAGGGACAGTTGTGGTGGGATAGCAGGTATAGTAGGGAGAGCATATCTGTCCTGAGGCCTCCAGTAAACTTCCACACCCGATTATTTGCGGTGACCTCACATACAGGACCCAAGTTTCTCCCATAGGTTTTTCTCTAACCTAAAGGTGGCCCGTCGGAGGACCCTAAACACGGGCCGATAAGCTGCCGACTCAGTCTGTCAGCAACTTTTATCAGCCCGTGTATGGGGGGCCTTAAGTTTGCTAACACTGGTGCATAATCACCTCAGGGGCTCTACCCCACTCACTCCTTGTCGGAAAACAGACTGTCCTTCCTTGCTAGCCTAACTATTTTTCATTCCTGGAGTGAACTCACACTCTCGTACAGGCCAACTTAAGGGGTTGGCACCGCCTGCTGGCTGAACTACCGCATTACCAACTATTTACATTATGGAAAAAAAAAAAGTTATTGTTAGCCACTTTACAAGTCTCTGGGCAGGTACTGAGGCTGTGAGATAGCAGGTATAGGAAGGAGACATGGTGCCTATAGTAGCAGTGGGGATAATAGCCTCTGGCAATGATCTGTGTTTCTTGGTTAGCAGGTATTTCTGCAACTGTGCCTTCTAGCTGGGGATGCTGGGAGCTGTATTTTACATCATTTAAAGTCTTACAGCTTTTATATTTATGTGTTACTACCTGTAAATTATAATCACTTAATGTCAATCATTACAGTATTGTTGGTACAACACAACTAACTTAACTGGGAGTTATATGGTGTTTGCATTGCTTTAAACATCCAGTATGTCAGAGCTCAAATCAGAGATGACACTGTACATTGTTTTTGTTCTGGCTCTCTGTAATTGTTCTTAATTCATGTATTTTAATACATTGCCACTTAACTGAGAAAAATGCTACTTGATGTCAATGATATAAATAACGTTAAGATAACAGTTCTAGGTAGGCCGGTGTTTTTATTTACCAAAAAGGTGAGAAATGTAGCTACTGATCTTCTTTAGCTTTGACTGTAAGGGCCATGTCACACGGGAAGAGCGTGGTTTTTATTGCTGCGACTGACAAATCTCCTGAAAAAGACTTCCCCATGCATATGATTAAGATTTCTGCAAGTAAAACGTATTATTTGCTTAACCGTGGGTAAATGCAAGTACTAGGTTTTACTTGCAGCAATCTCAATGTTATGCTAGGGTTTTTTTTCGAGAGAGATTTGTCACTTGTGGTAGCGAAGCTTTAACTTCTGGCAACAAATCATTCTGTGTGCCATTCCCCTATAGGTGAGAAAGCATTTTCAAGAGATTAGCCTCCTGCAGTAGAGCAGATTTATATGTGGAGGCTAACCTCCACATATGTCATTGCCCTTATAATGTAGTTCAGTAGTGTTACTATCAATGTTATTGTATATCATACAATGTTTTGTGTGGCTAAAAAAATACAAGGTTCACGGCCAATATAAAAAGACACGCTTTTGTGACATTTCTTCCCTTTGTCTTATGTTTATAGCATTGTATTCAATTAAAGGGAAACTACATTTAACTCTTTTTTTTTTGTCTGTACACATGATGCACTCTGGAAGTGTTTAGTCACAATATACATTGGTAGAATTAGGTTAACTTACTGGTGGTTTGTGTTGCTGTCATATAGGTTTTAAAATATAAGCAATTTCTAACATAAAGTATCATATAGCATCCAAAACCATATGTAATCAACTTTATAACTTGACCAACCAATCAACAGGTAGAATTTACTAGTCAAAGTGCCTGATTGGTTGCTATGGGCTACTAAACCTTGAGCAAACTTTGGACTTTTCTCCTGTACCCTCTGTATATCGGCTTCTGGTGACCATGGTCGGGTGAAATGTAACAGCACTGTACCTCATTATGAAAAGAAAAGGTACTGATGTTCAGATATCTACCAATTAACACCAGGGATTTTAACAAAGGCTGTGGACTATAGTAATATCTACAGCGACATAGACTACCCATCCCTGGCATGTGTAATTCGCAGGAAATATTCATCCTATTCTAATAAATGTAATTGTGTATATATGTGTTGATGGGGGTTAAAAATGTAACGAAGCCTTACGATGCCAGCAGAGCTGACAGAGAAAGGGGTTAATAGACAACTCTATGCATTGTGAAGAACAAATATAAATGTTACCAAATATGTGGAAGATGCAATAAATATCCTTTTATCATTTTTTATTAAAATAAATCTTTATAAGACTTTTGGAAATTCTGAATTGTTTCTTTGTGTTTTATTACGTGAAATATTGACTTAATAAATATTTTAGACACTCAGGGGTGTTGCTCAAGGGTATATACCTATGACCACAGGCCCTGGCAACTGGGCTGTGATTTGTAATAGTAGTTTCAACTCCAAACTTAACTGCTGATGAGAAAAAAGTTAAACACATTTACAAATCACAAGAAATAAAAATTAAACATCAGGGGGCTCAATCACGTATCCCACAGTTTCAAGAATCCCTAACGTGTGCAAAACTGGACCCATGTACAGGGTCCGTCGGATTGATTAAAAATCCATCTCAAGGTGCAGAGTGTAGTACTATTGGTGCAAGGCAGCCCTGTATTTAATGCTTGCTATATGAAGAGTAAGCGCAGTGCAGTGCAACATGTGTCCCATATAACTCCCTATTTGCAAATCTGAATAATGTGCAAGCTAGGGGTTGTCCAAGAGGCAGCCCATATGCCTACCATTATCTTCCCCTGATGAATATAGCTCTGCAAAATCAACTCCATGCTTGATTCTGGGAGTGCTAAAAGATGTGCCTTAGGAGAAAAGTTCAAAAAACACACAGTTTTTCACCTATTTTTTTAGAATATTGCATTCTGATTTGTGCTAAGTAAATGATTTGCATTATACCTGGACACTGTCAGCTACAGCAGCTTTGCATGAGGTGTAGACAGTATTTCAAATTATGGAACAATATAAACGATTATCGAGTCATTTGAAAGATCCTTACACACATTTGGTATATTTGATGTTGGCTGATTTGTCAGCTGACAAGTCAGAGGTCTTTGTATAACTGCATCTTTTAATCCCTGGGGAGCATTCCCAAGCCAATAGTGGTATCTCATTTGCTCAGATGTTACTTGCAGAATGCCAATATATCTCAAACATATGAGCCTGTACTATGCAAAGATATTTTCTATAATTTTGATAAATATCTTCCTTTACACGGTTCTATAGGCAGGTAGCTTGGTTAAGATATGTGCCCATGTTTGGCCTCACAAATGGGTCATCTTTGAAGTTGACAAATAGCATCAAGAATAAGTAATGCTTGCTCATCATTATCCACTACTAATAATGCAATGTGTCTTAAAAAGTTGCTTTTTGTACTGATTTAAATGTAATCACAGTTTACCCAAAAAGCACTAGTACCTGCCAGCCAATCAACAGTTAAGTAGACCAAACAGAAAACTACAGTATCGGTAAAGGTGTCAATGCATTTAGATAAAAATTAGGCACAGAATATTAATTAGCGCCTACACAAAGGGTGGGATAGTTTAAAAGCACTCTAACATAAAATTTCTCTTTAGTTATTGGGTTCTGTCCCTAGCTGAGCCTAGCTTATACAAACTAAATCTGTTACATATTTTGGTCTGCGAAATGCCCAACATCACTCTTAACTCCAACTCTAAAATGAGCACATTAAATAGGACTTGTGTTGAAACTACATTATGTCTATGACTATGAAGATTTGCATTCATCCAGGTCATGGTATATCTAGTATAGTTAAATCTAAAAACAACTGGACTTGCTGAGTAATCATTGAAGATGTTTCACTTGCTGAGTAATCATTGAAGATGTTTCACTACTCATCCGAGCAGCTTCTTCAGTTCAACTGACTGGTGTGGGAAATTCTCGTCATATAAACTCTTCCACTAATCCAATCACAATGGCACATTGTAACTCTTCAGAGAGGTGACATCTAAAATTCACAGAGGTGTTGATTCCGTGTAGTTACTGTGATAGGATTATCCAATGTGTCATGCAACTCCTAGAAACAGGTGTTATTTGTGGGGGGGCCTTTGACACCACCTGTCTGCTACATACAATGCTGTTCTAACATCTGTACCGGCGGATTCAGAACACTTCACACATCCATTCATGCAACTCTCACAAGTAACACCTGTTTCTAGGAGTTGCATGAAACAGTAACTGTGATAGGAACATGACCCGAGAGAATGGTCAATAAACGTGCAGCAGTCAGGACAGGCAGCAAACTAGTATTGGCCAGGAACAGGCTAGGTCAAGAACAGACAAGACAGACTAGAAATTGCACCCAGGAACTATTGGAAATAGACCTACATTGGGCAAGGAACAATTCATTGAGGCCCCTTTAAATTTTCAGATTTCGCACAAAGTGCGATAATGTCAATTGCAGCACTTGCGTCAAATCCAGAAGTGCGTCATTACTGATCGGCGCCCTCATGAAAACCGGGCTGTCCGGGTCAAATCTGGAAAGGTGGCAACCCTAGGTCTGGCCAGTCCTACACTCAACTATTATCTGATTCATTAAGAACTCTACTGTTTCATTATACATTTTATACAGGGAATACGTTTTACCTGAAACTTACTTGCTTCCAAAAGTTAAAACTCCCAAACATGGTTTCCTTGTTATTTGCCACCACTTAGATCACCTGACTGTAGCTGGAAAGGATGGGAGCTACAACAATAGAGCTGGCCACTGTTCCTATATCAACTACAAATAAGGAAAAGTGCTCACCAATAATTTTTAAACCATTAAGCGGGGGAGCAAATGAAGCTGTGACCACAAAACTCTACAGACAAATACTAGAGGTCCTCTGCACTCAACCCATTAGCAATAGGGACAGTCATTCAAACACAGGAAACATGATAGATAACAGATAAGCTCTATAGTATACAATGGGGTTTCAGAACATATCTGTTATTTGATGTGTATCCTGTGCTTTTTCGCTTCAGCTTTGAATGGCTGCCCCATGGCTACACAGTAGCTTGTTTATATAAACTAGTTGTATTTCTGTATTACCAATTAAGCACAACAATACATTATATTTTCATTATTTTAAAACACTTTAAGTTCCTTTAAGTATGTAGCTCTAATAGCAGAGTAAGAAATTAGGAAGCACTGTACAATGTACTACATGAATTCATCAAGGAAGGAATATATTTAGTCCTCAGGTGTGAAGTTGGATTAAATAAGTGGTACAGGTGTACATTTGTGTGGTAATACAGGCCATCATGTTATATAGAAATGTGGTTGTATAAAAGTTTAAAATGTGTTTGAAAATGATGGTGAGATCACAAAAGTAGCCTCAGTTTTCCATCTTTGGGAATTGAATATACAGACCCTATCAGGCCGGAATTTGTGGAAAAGCTACCTAGGACCGTGCCTTGGGTGGCATTTTATGGGGTGGCATGCTTCCCAACCACACCCACCTTGGTTCAAAAATACTGGGGATGCGCTGGAGATACAATAATTTTTGAAATTTCCAATGCACCAATCCCCATTGCTCCTGTCAGGGGGCGACAAACGGCAGTGGGCCTAGGGGCATCCACTATGTAAATCTAGCCCTGGACCCTCTGTATATGTTTGTATAATATATTAGTTTGTATGTTTGCAGGATATCAGAACAACCCATTCTATTTTACCTGGATATATGTAAAACATTGTCCTGCTTACCTGGTATGTTCCTGTGCTCCATCCTCTCAACACTAGCTCAATCAATAGATAGAGGAAAGCAGAAGACAGACCCAGGACAAGCAGTGCTGTGCTGCAATCATTATTAAACACTGCATGTTTTGAACTTAGTTGCCCTTTAACAAAAATAAACCATTTATATTGCAGGGTAGAAAATAACAGACCCAAATAATTTAATTTGAGATTTACATCTGCAGTTCTCAATAAAACTCAAAATCCACAAATGATTTCTTGTGGGAACTCTGTCGTCACTATATTGCAGGCCTGGAGAAAAGGATGGAGGAATAATAAGGATTAGAATGGACTTGATAATATGGAACAACGCATTCTATGGTAAGTCATGCTATATATCACATCCTTTAACCTTTTCTGTCACATTAGTAACACGCTAACAGGAAATGTTCTTTAATAGTATCTGGCTGGCCATATTCTAGGGAGAATGTATCCATAGTTATGCATGTGGCCAGTCTTATGACAAGTGTCCATGGCTGCAAATCTGTGTATGATGTAACTCCATTGATGAGTCATTTCTAAAGCTCACTATAATAATTTGACAAAACAAGCGGACAATTGGGCAGACTGCCCACCCATACTGTTTTGCTGCACTGCTCAGTCCTTCCTACCTTTTGTTCCAAACTGAGCGCTGCTGCATCTATTAACACAGGGGAACCCTGGGGCTACACGATCTACTAACCAGGCAGTAGCTCCAGGGTTCCCTTTGTGCCCATTGTCAATTGGCACTGCACACTTGCACCTAAAGAATCAGAGGCAGATATCTTACATCACACACATGCTTTAACACTGGAAATGATGGACACCCCTGCAATTGCGTCCAATTTGTGATGGATTGTGCATTCATTTTGGTGAATCAGCCACAATTGTGTCAATGCAATTACATCAGGTGCATCAACCCCTTGTGACTGCAATGATGCTGGAATTCCAGGAAAAAACACAGCATTGTGGGGGGGGGGGGGAATTATGGCATTTGCACTTGAAATTGAACTTTGCTCACTGCACTTGCAGACATGTATGAGCCCCTTTGGGGCTATAACCAGTTCACATGAAGAGACTATTCAGTGTAAATGCCTGCATGGGCTGATGTGATCCTGCCACCGTCAGGTATTGAGAGAGTAAGAGGGTGGTTTTGGTCCCATACACTAGCTGATCACTTAGCCTTTTAGTTAAAGGGATACTGTCATGGGAAAAAATGTTTTTTTTTCCAAAACACATCAGTTAATAGTGATGCTCCAGCAGCAGAATACTGCACTGAAATCCATTTCTCAAAAGAGCAAATAGATTTTATTATATTTGGATTTGGAGTGATATCACCCCTCCCCCCCCCCCTCAGCAGCCTGACAACAGAACAATGGGAAGGTAACACAGATAACAGCTCCCTAACACAGATAACAGCTCCCTGGTAGATCTAAGAACAGTACTCAATAGTAAAATCCAGGTCCCACAGTTACATTGAGTAGGAGAAACAACAGACTGCCAGAAAGCAGTTCCATCCTAAAGTGCTGGCTCTTTCTAAAAGCACATGACCAAGCAAAATGACCTGATATGGCTGCCTACACACTAATATTACAACTTAAAAAAAATACACTTGCTGGTTCAGGAATTAAATTTTATATTGTAGAGTGAATTATTTGCATTTTTCAATATGCCCCTGTCCTCTAACCTGTTTACCACTCTTGCTTTTTTCTGACTTCTTCTCTGCCCTCTTATTCCTATTTCAACTAGGGATGCACCGAATCCAGAATTCTGTTCGGGATTCGACCTTTTTCAGCAGGATTCGGATTCGGCCGAACCGAATCCGAATCCTAATTTGCATATGCAAATTAGGGGCAGGAGGGAAATTGCATGACTTTTTGTCAGAAAACAAGGAAGTAAAAAATGTTTTACCCTTCCCACCCCTAATTTGCATATGCAAATTAGGATTCGGTACGGTATTCGGTCGAATCTTTCGTGAAGGATTCGGGGGTTTGGCCGAATCCAAAAAAGTGGATTCGGTGCATCCCTAATTTCAACAGGTACTCCTTGTGATAACCCAGTGCCGGGGGTTTTCTGGCTGCTCTCTTCACATTGGTCACTCCTCCCCCTTCACTTCCCCTTCCTGTGTCCATAACCTTTCTCATTACTCCACCAAGTGCTAAGCTGCTAATGCATATTAAAATAAGTTTCGTACGATTATTATCTGTGCGTCTATGGCCACCTTCCATACCTCCCAACTGTCCCGTTTTTAGAGGGACAGTCCCAACCTGCAGTCCCTCATTTGTACTGGAAAGTCCAGTTTTTCGCTGCACAAAACAGCCAGAAAAATAAACAAAGTTTCTAATTTAATTGGCTTTTGGCAGAGAGCCCAGAAGAGCTACAGCTGCAGATAAGATACTTTTGTAACAATTTCTAGATAAGCAAATAAGTATATGTAACAATGTAACGCTTTTCTGGCCTATCCCGCCAATTAGGGGTTAAGGGTGTCCAACTAGTGTATGAGCATGGGTTACACTGTGAAACTACACTCAGGGCGGAGCCTTCGCTAAATGCAAGCTTCCCCTTTAAGATGGTGTAAAACTACAACCCACAGGCATATAAGTGTAAAAGATAGAATAATGGACGCCAGGAGGTTCTTTAAAAAGTGAAAACAGTGTGATGGTTTATTAGCACACAATATGCAAAGGCAATTGACCACAGGTTTACTCACGCAGGAGTTGTAGTAGGAGTTAGCATATCACAGAGGAGACAGGATAGCATGATGATGATGATGCAGCATGTACAGATGTCACTCCTCAAGTCAAACAACAGGAAGAATATCTCACTCCTAAAGACCAGTGACCAAAGTGAAACAGGATCTATCAAGTAGGGGTCAGGCAGTGCTCTGCGAACTGAGTTCCCTATCACTGAGTTCCCTACACTAAAGGCACCTTAAAAGCCTTTGGGAGGCTACTCCCTGCTATTCTCCTTGTTGGAGCGCAGAACTGCTCATGCTACCTAAATCTGGCTATCTCTCTCTCCTAGAGAGACTATAACAGGATCTGCCCTAATGATAGCTAATCCTCATTCACGGGATTGCCTGGTTCCCGACTTAAGCACCAAAGGTACAGGTCCCTTTGGGGTAAATGGCTTACTGGGGCCTTGGTCAGTGGCGGAACTACCGGGGGAGCAGGGGGTGCGATTGGGCCAGGGCCCGCACCCCCTCAGGGCCCCCCGGCAGCTCACGCGCCACGATTATCGCCGTGCGTAATTGTGTGTAACCGTGCGCAATCGAGATCGCGCGTGCGCAGTGGTGCGCAGCCCAGGACGCTCGTGTGGTGCGCAAAGAACTTCGACTTCACAGAGCGGACCCACTTTTCACTGAGGTAACACTTGCCGAAAGAATGTGTCCCTTCTGCCAAGAGCCCTAGTGTTGCTGCTTAATTACTTTTTAGATTTCCACAGAGTAAAGCAGGAAGATGTAGATTGTTGCTCTTTCAGTCTAAAAGAGACCTCTACTCTTTTTCTTGATCTCTGTAATCTTGTCCTATGGGATGCTTTTCCCTAGAAGATGTGATGAAAATACAAAAACATGGGTAGTGCTGACTTTCTACTGTCTTTCCACAGGGGTCCTTGCACTTAACTCCTTGCATGAAGGTAATGAAGTGCATATTGCAGTAGCTGACTTTATTCTATATGTGGTCTATTTTGATTTGGATTATCAAGTTTACTTGTAATCATGGAACAGTTATGAGTTATCGGAGATAATTTGCAATTCATTTGAATTTTTTTATCATTTGAGGTTTTTGAGTTATTGAGCTTTTTATTCAGTAGCTTTCCAGCTTGCAATGTCAGAAATCTAGTTGCTAGGGTCCAAATCACCCTAGCAACCAGGCATGGATTTGAATAAGAGACTGGAATGTAATGGAGAGGACCTGAACAGATAGAGGAGTAATAAAAAGTAGCAATAAATACAACTTGTAGCCTTACAGAGCATTTGTTTTTGGATGGGTTCGGTGACCCCCATTTGAAAACTCAAGAGTGTCAGAAGAAGGCGGCAAATAATTCAAGAAGTGTAAAATAAATAATGAAGACCAATTAAAAATTGCTTTCGAATTGCCATTCCATGACATAGTAAAAGTTAACTTAAAGGTGAATCACCCATTTAATACATAAATGCATGTCTGATAGTGCTTGTCTTTCTAGTTGCCCCTATCCTCTGTTTTTTTTCATGAATCTAAGGATTTCGGACTGCAATCATAGACAGAAAGGACAGGGAACAAGGATCGTGAACAAGGGACAGGCCAGACAGACAATATGGTACCAAATCAGGAAGCAGAAGTATAGTATGTTGAAATTTATTATATTACCTTAACCTATCAAAACAAAGCCCTAAGCATGATAATTCATATGTAATTCATATTCCAATTTTTCATTCAAATCAATTCATGGTTGCTAGTGTAATTTTGTCACTAGCAACCAGACTGCTGAAACTGCAAACTGGAGAGCTTCTGAATAAAAAGCTAAATAACGCAAACCACAAAAAAAAACAATTGCAAAGTTTCTAAGAAAATCCCTCTGTGCAACATATTAAAGTTAATGCAAAGGTGAACAACCCCTTTAATGCCGCACTGATTAACCCTTGTCATTTACGCAGTAAAAAATGTATTTCAGACTCCTGTGCTTAGATCCTTTGAGTACAGGTATGGGACCTGTTATCCAGAATGCTCAGGACCTGGGGGTTTCCTGATAATTCCTTTTTCTAATTTGGATTTTCATACCTTAAGTCTACCAGAAAATCACAAACATTAAATAAGCCTAATAGGCTGGTTTTGCTTCCAATAAGGATTAATTATATCTTAGTTGGAATCAAGTACAAAGTACTGTTTTTTTTATTACACAGAAAAAGGAAATAATTTTTAAAAAGTTGAATTATTTGATTATAATGGGGGGCCCAGTTGTAAATTTATGTACCAGGGCCCTTAGGGGTCTAGTTACGCCACTGGCCTTGGTGATCCCAGGCTCAATGGGAAACACCTAGCAGCACAGACACCAGGAGCCAAAGAGGAAGAGGCCACTCCCTACACAGCACTATATAGCAGTGTGGCAGGGGAGTGTCATTACACTCTTTGTCCAATAGGTGTAGATGTTACACTTTACCAGTTAGAAGGGCTTGGCCCAATAACAAGGGAAAAGAGAACTTAAGGAAAGGTAGGGGATTAACTCTATAGGAGCCTAATAGATCCTATAGGTCCCTACAACAATATAAGATAACAGGTGCCTTGGGAAAAGTTAGACTCTCAGCTTAAAGGGCAATTCACCTTCATTAGCAAAATTGTAATAACTGGAAAAAAAAAACACAGAAATAAGTTCAAACTTGCATAACCTGTCAAATTTTGTAAAATGAACATGGTAATTAGGGGGCGTGCCCACAAAATGGGTGTGGCACATCAACTTTTTTGTCCCTCATTTTATTTCCCAAATGTTGGAAGGTATGCCTTAACACTTAAGGGGCATGTTTACTAACATTGGAGATAAATATCTGGAGAGATTTCTGGAGATGTTGCCCATGGCAACCAATCAGCAATTAGATTTAAACAGCCAGCAAAGATCTGATTGGTTGCTATGGGCAACATCTCCAGAAATCTCTCCAAATATTTATCTCCAATGTTAGTAAACATGCCCTTAAGTGCCTATCTGTTCTGTTTTTATGTTTCAATTGTAATGAAATGCCTGTCAAACATCACTGTAAGCTATGGGCACACAGGCTGAGCCTGTTTGTAATACAATATAACTTAGGGGTTAACTAAGGCAGTTTCAATAACGTAAAGTTATATTGTATTATTGCCAGATAGCAAAGCTGTTAGTTTTCTGCAACCGGGTTCCTATATTAACATCCTACTCTTATTACGTCAGTTGACAAGTCATTCTTTTCCTATATGCAAAACACATTGCTGGGCCAAAAAACTCCAGATCCTTTATGATTGGCTCGGACCTTCTGTCATAACACTGACCCTCTCATGCCATTGGCTGGTGTTAGATTTGGCAGTCTCCACCCCCTCTTTTCTCTTGTTGGTTTTTATTGCTCGGAAGGAGGATCGCGAGACAGACGAAATTGCTGATTGGTTACAATTCTCATGTGATATTTTTCTCCCATTGGATGACGAGTCTTGCGTCAAGCTAGGTGTTTTGTCATTGGTTACGGGCATAATGGTTGCAGTTGAAGTTACGCAACGCGGGGCTGTAGGGCGAGTTGTCACTGCAGTGAGAGACTAGTTGGGGAGCCTCTTAGACCCGAAGTAATGGAGGCGACGAGGACGGAACCACCAAAGACCTGTTACATGGTGAGAGCTCTAATTGGGTAGAGTTTGCACGTCTGTTGGTTCGCTGACAGGACACTGTATAACCACATGACAACTAATGCCGATTTTGCAAATGCAGGAGGGTGTTCAGCTATGTTTCTGAACTGGACCTTTCAGCCAGGGTCATACCATTTTGGGGGGGGGGGGGGGGTGAGGGCTGCAACAACAACTGGAAAGCCTGAGATTGTGGTTACATAATTATGGGAATGTGACCGTCTTATTTTTTATTATCAAGGTCATTTTTTTTTACATTGTAATGTTAAATATAAAGGATAATAAAATCATTTATATTTAAAACGTCAATGGTTTTTGTATCTTTAACTGCCTTGGGGGTCATTGTAAACAGTGGGTGAGAAGGTTGCTCATCTCACCCTCATTTGTCTTTAAAGTGGAGGCAAACCCAAAAATAAAATAAAGCTTATGTGGTTCTAGGCAACTTTCTAATATTATATACATATAAGCAGCTGTCTCTCTATCCCTTCCTATTCTCTGCCCTGGCGGTTCTGACTTTTGAAACATTGTACCAGACAAACCTGGGAAGCAGCACGCAAGCCTGACTTGTGTTACATTGTTTCAAGATACAGAACCAGCAGTGCAGAAAGGGAAACAAAAAGTACTGCTTTCAATTGCAGTATTAAAAAATCTTAAAAGCCACTGAAGAATTTTTAATGGAGGTAAGAAAATGTAAATTACTGCTGCAGTGCTAATTTGTTGTATATAAAAAAGGTACATAGCTATTGTTGTGATGCTGTTTACAAAAAAGTAGGGATGCACCGAATCCAGGATTCGGGACGGGATTTGGCCAGGATTCTGCATTTTTCAGCTGGATTCGGATTTGGCCAAATCCTTCTGCCCAGCCGAACCGAATCCGAATCCAAATCCTAATTTGCATATGCAAATTAGGGGCTGGGAGGGAAATCACGTGACTTTTTGTTACAAAACAAGGAAGTAAAACAAAATAGTGGATTTGGTGCATCCCTACAACAAAGTGGAGTGGGTTATCCTGGCCCTTTGTATATGTAGGTGCAAATAATGCATTTTTGGAGGGGGTTGCAAGTAGGGTTGCCACCTTTTTTTAAAATATATTACTGGCTGCTGGGGGGCGGGATCACAAAGGGGCGGTTTGTGATGTCAAAAGGGGCGGGGCCGCACCACTGTCACTAGAAGAAGTAAAGGATAAGGTAAGTTCCAGGGGATTGGGGGCAGGCCGAGGGCTCCTTTTAATGGTATTACAAATTTACCGGCAGCTACATTGCCGGTAAATTTGTAATACCGGCCCGGCCTTGGCAGGTATTTTACCAGCTAGGCCGGTAAAATACCGGCCGGGTGGCAACCCTAGTTGCAAGTAGGTTTGCCAACTGGCCAGTAAAATTGATGGTTGTTCCCAATTAATAGGGAAAAAAGATAAATATATAGGAAGGCCGGTATTTGTTTTCCAAAAAAGGTGGCAATCCTAGTTGCAAGAGAGATTTCTCAGCTCATCTAGACTTCCTCTTTATAAATGTCAGACAGCTTTGCTCTAGTGATTCACTGGGTATCTTTATGGGCTGCTCTTATGTGAGCTTTTGTTGTGTGACATTTAGACAGAGTGATCATAACTTATCGAGTAAGCACTCTGTTCTGGCAAGAATGCAGAAGTTACTTATTTCCAGAGGAAACCCACACAGACATGGGGAGAAAATGCAAACCCTTTGTAGATCTCTATTCATCTTCATTCTCATTAAAACCATGGCCTGGTTGCTAGGGCATAGTGGATCCTAGCAACCAGAAAATGGTGAAATTTCAGACTGAAGACCTTTTAAAGAAAATGATAAATTATTTAAAATCCATCAAATATTGTCTCGGAGTGTCACTGTCTACATCATACTTAACGTTAATTTAAAGGTGAGCTATATCTTTAAGAAGACTAAAAAGGAACTTGCATGCCCCAGGCTATAAATTCAGGAGAGTGTTATGTTATGTTAGAGTGTCCGTTGCATAGTTTGTACAAATGTGATGTTAAGAAAACAATGCTCATATTTCAAAGAATAAGTCAAAATGACAATGCACACTGTGTATGATCAATGTACAGTAAATTATTACACTTACTGACTGCAGTGTAAACAATGTAAGAAAAGAAACGTCACACAATGTCGTTATTAACCCCAGAAAAGTGCTGTTGCTTTCAGTTGATTATTACATACCAGTTATGTTATATCTCCAACCCACAAAAGAGCTATTTAAATGATATATATTGTATGTTTGAGTGCTTCACACCTCCCAATATTAGCAACAGCACCTGATCTTGCCTAAACTCTGCATAGAATATGCATGATCTGTATTTATGTAAGGAATGGTTCCATCTTCAAAGTTATTGTAGCAAGAATTTTTAACAATATATTTGAAACAGTTACAAATCCTTAAATCTAAATTTCTTTCGATCAACATTCAACAATTCTCCCTTTATTCCTTTCAATATATGAGAACACATGATTAAAATAAATATTAATATCATGTTATGTGCTTCTCCACATCTGGAAAATCCAGAAATTTCCAAATTACGGAAAGGCCATCTCCCACAGAGTCCATTTTAAGCAAATAATTTCCTTTTCTCTGTAATAATGTAAGGTTTTTTTGAAGGGGTTTGTGCACCTTTGAGATAACTTTTAGTATGACGTAGAGCGTGATATTCTGCGACAATTTGCAATTGTTTTTTATTATTTAAGGGTTTGGAGTTATTTAACTTTTTATTCAGCAGCTCTTCAATTTACATTTGAAGCAATCTTGTAACTAGGGTCCAAAATACCCTAGCAACCATGCATTGATTTGAATAAAAGACTGGAATATGAATAGAAGTGGGTCTGAATACCCAGGTCCTAAGCATTCTGTAATATAGATCCTGTACTTATTGGCAGACCGGTGCAGAACCCACCATTTTGCACTACATTTCTGTCTTTGAAAAAAACAATGTTGAAAAGACTATATTGTCCATGTACTGTTTCTTCTGTCACAAGACACTGGGATCTTTTTAAATGACCAGCCTTCTGTAGTTGTTTCTGACCCACTGACCGAAAACAATTGGGGATAAAATACAACCTTGGTTATTGGAGTAGGTCTGTAAACTGAGCTGTAAAGATCTGAGCATTTCCAAAGGGCAAATTATACAATGAAAGCTGAACCATACATCTGTAATGTTACCAATTTCATTTAAAGGTGATGTAAAGTCAAAAAATTAAATTCCTTTAAAGGGTCCATGGCCTAAATATAAGCCTATCTTTAATAAACTTCTATAAAAATTGTGTACCCTTTTTCATAAAAATTATGATTTTCTATTCTCTACGCTTTCCCCTTCTCTCCACTCACACGGACTTCAGCCTGCATGAATTGCTCAACCCTGCCGGCCGGTAGATGCTTTACTTGAAATGATAAGCACTACTGTTCTAAAGGGCAGCAAAGCAGGATAACCGGTTAATTTACCTGTTCATTCCTGACCAAAGCTAACCTCCATGACAAACAACTCCACAAACTCCTTCCCTGACACTTCAGAACTCAGAGGAGGGGAGATTGCACTGGCCGGCAGGGTGGAGGAATTCATGCAGGCTGAAGTCTGTGCTGGTGGAGAGAAGGGGGGAACTGGAGCGCAGGAAAGCATGATTTTTATGAAAAGGGTACACAATTTTTTATTGAAGCATATTTAAGATAGGCTTATATAGGCCCCTTTAAGTTTTTACGAACATTATACCCCATTGTTCAACCTGAGTGCGAACAGCAGGGCTTGTGCTGAACATACATTTTGCTATTGTTTTAATTATTAAAAGTCTCATGCAAAGAACATGTTAACATGCCATTGTTATACAGAGCTATTCCAAACACCATTTCCTTCCTGATTCACTTGCCTGCTTGTTGCATTGTGTTTGCTCTTGGCTGCTTGTAAACCCCACCCAGGGCCAGAACTAGGGGTAAGCAGAAGAGGCATGTGCTTAGGGTGCAATGCTGTAGGGGCTCTGGGCATGTACCCTACTCTATCTGCCTACCCCTTTTCCAGACATTTATTCCTCCACTCCAAACAGTCATAGCTCTCCCGCCAGGTCCGGCATTTCAGGTACACAGAGGCCCAATCAGCCCACACAAAGGCCCAAAGAGCCCCACCAGCCCACTAATTACTGACTTTCTATGGCACCTTATAGCAGCCCCTCTGGCATTTGCCAGAACCCACAGATTGCCAGTCGGGCCCACCCAACCCCCCGTGATGCAATCTCGCATGCACTCTGACCCCATCCCATCCTGTGTGACCATCACCCACCCTAACATATAATATTTTTATTGGTGTCCTAGTAGCTTTGGACCTCCTAGAATCATAGATCCTGGTTACCAGTAGGCCTAAAATGCATATGATTTGCCATCTACCACCAACCTACCTCTGATATGTTTCCTTGCTGCTGTTATTTAACCACCATTTCATCAAGCACCAGCAAGTTATGCTGTGCTTTAAAATACTGCACTTTACAAATGGGGCTCTTACAATTGTTACATCATCAATGGTCACGGAATCGCAATAGGATCAGATGACCTTCAAGGTTTGTTCACCTTCAAACAATTTTTTCAGTGTTTTTCATTTGTGGCTGTTTTTCTTATAGTGTAAAGTTTAATTTTTCACCTTCTAAAGCAGCTCTGGGAAGAGGGGGGGGGGGTCGCAGACTCTTTAACTGTTCTAAATTGATACATTTAGTTGATACATTTGTTATCTTTGTCCCTACTGAGCAGAATTCATGAGTTCCATTAAAGGCAGCTGTTAGAATTGATACAATAGTTTCTTATGTTCCACAGATGCTGCTGAGAAGTGTATCAACTAAATTAGTACATTGTATCCATTCAGAATGTTCCCGTATCACCAAGCTGCAGTACTGAAACACTAGAGACAGGTAAATTAAGCTTTAAACTTATATTTTTGGGGGAAAAAAATGAAAAATGGAAAGCAATTGAAAAAAAGTATTTGTTTATGATGAACAATCGGAAAACAACTGAACTGAAAAAAGTGTTGGAACAATTGGCATGCAAAGGTGTTTTTATTCTACAGGTGTCACTCCCTGCACATCCACTTTGCAGTTTCTTGTGGATTGGCATTTGTCTTTACTGTGTCCTTAGTCAAGCCATGTAAACCATTGCCCATTTGATCTATATGCAGTTATTCAATAAATGCTAACTATTGCGATGTGCCATTGGCTCTTCAGACAAAGATCCAACAAAGATCCAACACAATTATTTCTTTAAAATGGACCAGATCAAGAGCAGCCATTCCAGTAATATGATGTGACAAAAGATTCTTTATTATAGCATGTTTTCAGCAAGGACTCTCACTTGCAAGATCACTGCTTCTTCTTTATATGAAAGCTTTATAGCATTTCCAATGGAATATTTTAAGTTTGTATATTTGTTGCATGTTATGGATATATAATTGTGGAATGCCCCTTGAGAAATGCTGACTTGCCCAGTAATATCTAACCGCTGTACAATTTAGGGGATTTTTTTTATTACACATAACGTTGCATGTGACATTGGCCATTGCAATGATTAAAATACCCAAGCTCAAATGATTCTTCAAGCCCACTGGGTGACCTCAAACTTCTCTTTAACAGTTCTGTGTTGGTAGTTACTTAGTAATTCACTGAAAATGTAGACAACGGAGTATTGAATCACTGCTGAGTGATTCATAACACTCGATAGCTTCACCAAAGCAAGAAACAACTGTAGTTATGCTTTTTTATAAAAGCTATCCGCTTTAGAATATTTAGTTCTGCAAATTTTGCGTTATTCCCCTTGAACAAGAAATCTTTGCTTATTCAATATTCAAGTTTGCATGGGAGTAAAAAGAGTAGTTAAATGGGAACTCCGGCTTCCAAACCAAAATTTGATAAAGAGGCCCACATAACACAAAACCCCCTAATCTACCAATCGCAGTTACATGTTTCTTCAAAAAGTATGAATAAATGCCATTTTCTATGCTGAAATCCAGCTGTGTAACAGTTTTCTCTTTCTGCATCATTTGAAATCCTGTCAGGGAAGGAGGGACTAAACACTGATGTTATAAATTGTAACAACTTTTCCACAACTTACATACAGGATGCAGGAACTACATAACCCATAATGCATTGCACTATGATGTTCCGTTCCTTATTGAAATCACGTGTGCAGGGAATTGTGGGGTTTGGAGGATGCAGGCTGAGGACAGATGGCTGCTTATACAAAGTAACCATTGTAATCAGCAGGAGAGCAGGAGCTAGGCTTATGGAACTGTTCCAAACCATTAAAAAATCATGAAAAGTTTGCATGTTTTTTAATTCATGTATATTGCGAAGTTGCTTGAAATTTTTACTTTTCAAAAAGCTTAAGTTATGTTTGTGCAGAGTTTCCCTTTAAAAAGAGTGGTTCAAGAAGAAGGAAAGGGTAAAACTAAGTAAGCTTTATCAGAAAGGTCTATATGAATACATCAGTAAGCCCTCAAAGTAATGCTGCTCTGAGTCCTCTACCAAAGGAAACAGCACATGTCTTTCCTTCTATTGTGTACACATGGGCTTCTGTAGCAGACTTCCTGTTTTCAGCTTAAATCGCCAGGGCTTGGGTTTGAGCATGCTCAGTTTGTTCCTCTCCCCTCCCTCCTATAATCTGAGTTCAGAGCTATGAGTTAACAGGCGGCGCCTCAGGCAGGAAGTGCTGTCATGGCAAGCTAATATGGCAGCTGTTATCTTAAACAAACAGATACAGTATCTAGAGCTGTTTACTCAGGTATAGACAATCATTCTAAAAAATAAAAACGGAGTTCTAGCTTGCACATTTGTGGCTAATCTATTGGCAATAAACTGCCTTTGTAGCTTTCCTTCTCCTTTAAAATCATTTTGTCTCATTTTGTATTAGGCTGATGGCACAAGGACCCCATGAGAACTTGCTGCCTGTCATTCTCATTAATGGAGTCCTTCTGTCGCCAGGCAGACCGATTCCATGAATGTGGATATTCAGGCTGCAGTATTGGGTTCGGGCACTTCTCTGCTGGAGCCAAAACTCTGATGAAATACATTATTTGTGCCATGAGTCTTAGTCATGCGGCATGTATTGAAATTCAGTAATGAGTAGTAAAATTATTTTATTAGGTTGTTTTTCTGCATAGTGAGTCCTGTTGCCATTTTATTATTATTATTTACTCTGCATTTTCCTCATAAAGGTTTCATACTTGATTTGATGAACATTTAGAAAAAAGAGATCATGGACATTGCCTCAGGGATAGCGTGGAAGAATTTCTCTTCTAGTGTCAATATGAATAATGTGCTTGGAGATGGTGCCAATCCGGCTAATGCCACTGGAGAATCTACTTCTATGTCTATTAACAGACTCTTCCCGGCTCTGCTGGAATGTTTTGGCATCATTATGTGTGGATATATTGCAGGAAGGGCAAATGTCATAAGTGCAACGCAAGCCAAAGGACTGGGCAACTATGTCTCCCGCTTTGCTCTTCCTGCTTTGCTGTTCAAGAACATGGTGGTTCTAGATTTCTCCAACGTCAACTGGTCATTTCTCTACAGCATCCTCATTGCCAAAGCTTCTGTGTTCATCGTAGTCTGCGTGCTTACGTTATTAGTGGCTGATCCACAGTCTCGATTCAGCAAAGCTGGACTTTTCCCTATATTTGCTACTCAGAGTAATGATTTTGCACTTGGATATCCCATAGGTAAGTTAACCATTTAAATTTATTTAAGAAGAGCGCAACAATTAGAGCACATTGTGTGAAGCTAATGGCTTCCCTTATTACTAAATGAAAAAATGTACCATTAAAATGGAAAATGACTCCTTTTAGAGCTCATTCAGTTGGGATTATGTAGAAAGGCGCATAAGCACTAATGCCAAAAGTAAATATAAATGGAGACATACTGTACATTACATACTGTACATGATTGCAAAGATTGCCATTCTAGTCTCTGACTTGTAGGGGCTATTTCTCACCAAGGCTGGCAAAGTCATTCAAGCTGTACCTCACCTTGAAGTCTCTCTGCTTTCCAGAGAATATGTGTATCACCCAGTAAGGAAAGAAGAGGTAGAATCAATCACTTTAACATTGAACGGGGATGACTCTAGCAGCCTAAAGGTGGCCATACACATAGAAATGTCAATTGAGCGGATCTCTCCCCGATATATTGGTAGGACCATGCGAAGAATGAAGGATAAAATCCTAGAACATATAGCCTGTGTGGGGAGAAAAGATGTATCATCCTCTATAGCTGAACATATCTTAAATATACATAATGGAAATAAGTGTATACCCTTAAAGGCATAGAGCATGTTAGATTGGGCATGGTGATCTGGAAAAATTGATGAATAAAAGAGAAGCATGGTGGATGTTCACTTTAAAGACTGAAAAGCCTTTAGGTTTGAATAGAGAATGTGAAATTAAATATTACATTGAATAGCAGAGACAAAACTTGGAAAAGCATACGCTGATACACCATTGTCTATAGGTAGTGTTGGTTTTAAATGTGTTTTTAATATACAAAATAAAAGTATGGAACTTTTTATAAAATAGGGTATTTTCCCTTTAAGGAAAATTGTCTGTAACTGTGGATAACTATAAAGTTGTGCATTGTGTAAAAAATGTTATACTCTGAGGAAGTGCCATGTGGCACGAAATGCGTCAGTAGTAGTGACTTGTATGCACTGATTCAAAGCTGACATCATGCTATTTATATTTGTCAACAAATATAGAAACTTTTTATTCATCATGATTTGGCTTGTCAAAGAAGTTCGTATTGGTTAAAACTCTCCCCGATATGCCCACCTTGAGGTGGGTGATATCAGGCTGATCCAATCATTGGCCCAAGGATCGGATCATAATGTAAAGAATACGGGTTGGTCAGATTGCAGGAAAGGATGTAAAGAAGAAGCGGGGCCGACCGGCTCTCAAACTGATCCACAGAGAAAATGAGTTAAAAAATATTTTTATTATACAAAGTTAAAAAATTTATATTTGCATCTCGATCTGCCCTAAGCGTTTCGTACCCACTTAGGGCACTTAGTCATGGGCCTTGCGGGACTGCATCAACAAACAGATGCGGTCTGCATTCCAACGGAATTTTTACCCCTGCCTAATCGAAATTTGACCGACTCTCAGCCAGATACAGATTGGGGAAGCCTGTAGGGGGGCCCTCATGGGCCAATAAGCTGCCGACTCGATCTGTCGGCCGATATCAGCCCGTGTATGGCCACCTTAAGGGGGAATGGTCCTTGCAGTTCAGAGGCAGACTATTTTGGTTTCCTTCTAGTCTGAGAAATGCTGGATTTCTGTGTTAAAAAAATTATATTAATAGTGTTTATGCTTCTTTTTTTTTTTACATAAGATCATTTGAATAAAGGGTATTGCATCTGCTTCATTGCGATATTATGTTTGCTTCATACAACAACACATTTTTAATTCAAATACATTTATAGATTTGTATCAGTACATTGTTATTATGGCCAGGCATCTATAAATTTGTCCAAGCCGTTTTCCATAATGTTGTGACACTGACAAAGATACAATTAAATGCTTCCTTGCTTTTATACAAATCACTTATTATTCTGCTGTGCTGCTGACTGGAAGAAGGAATTTTGTTTGCTTGATTCCTGGAGTCCTTAATTTACCATAGCAAGAAGCAAATGGGGAATGTGGCCAAAGTAATTAGCTTTCTCCTAGGTTGCTGAAAACAGCACTTGTAACGCTCTTATATAATGGACCTTCAAAATATGTGTCCGTTATTGGACTCGCCAGCTGGCACTGCATCAGAATCATGAGTGTATTGTTGATGTTATTGCCCAAGTAAATTTGAATTGTTTAACAAAAAATAAACTAAATCAATTACTGTGGAGGCTGTCAATTCTAGTTCATCATAGCCCAGTGCAGTGTCTGACATCTTTGAGTTACATTATATGTGATTATTTCAGCTGAAACTAGTGCAGTTATCCAGAATGCTTGAGACTATGGGTTTTCTGGATAATGGATCTTTCCATAATTTGGATCTTCATACCTTAAGTCTACTAGAAATTCATGTCCCCATTAAACAAACCCAATGGGCTGCTTTTGCCTCCAATAAAGATTATATAATAATTATATTTTAGTTCAGCTCAAGTACAAGATACTGTTTAATTATAACAGTCTTTAAAAATTTAGATTATTTAGATAAAATGGAGTATATATATAGTGATTAAGATACCCCGTCGTATTTTTATATGGTCATGAAACTCCCCGGTAACTTACAATATCCTCATATTTTGCAACAAGGGGTACCTTTATTTATTATAATACACACGTTTCAAAGTCATGTGACAGAAATGACATCAGTACTCACCGTTTATAAGGATATAATTTACAAGTGCATATAACTAAATGAATAATTGTATTAATCTTTCTCATTTGTAGTTGAAGCCTTGTACCAAACCACTTACCCTAAATATCTTCAGTACATTTACTTGGTCGCTCCGGTCTCCTTAATGATGCTGAACCCCTTGGGCTTTGTACTGTGTGAGATACAGAAATGGAGGGACAATCCAAATGCTTCCCACAGCAAATTCAAGATATTGGGACTTGCTCTTCTCCATGTCTTCCAGAACCCTATAGTATTTATGGTATTTATAGGCATTGCCTTTAACTTTGTACTCCGCCAGAAGATCCCGATTTACTTGGAAAACTTCTTGGATGGCCTGGCAAGCTCCTTCTCTGGTGCTGCTTTGTTTTACCTTGGTCTTACCATGGTCGGTCAGACTGGGAAACTTGAGAAGTCCTCATTTGTTGCACTACTGCTGCTTATCACAGCAAAGCTGTAAGTAGGATTTCTGGCCTGTTAAATGTACAGTTTTCATGGCTCTGTAAAAATTACATTTTTTGGCTAAACCAATTTAACGTGATAAGAAATGCCTTTCGGGTTAGTGATATATTTTAAAGAAAATTAATCCATTTATAGAACACCATTCTTTGGGTGGATAGTAAATGGTACAGTAACAGTTTATCTATAGACCGTGTAGGAGAACATTAGCAAGTCAAGCAATACGGCAGCTTAAAATTTCGTATAAATACAAATATGCCTTGAAGAATTTGTTCATCAGTATGTTAAAGGGGTGGTTCACCTTTAAGTTAGCTTTTAATGTGTTATAAAATGGTTAATTCTAAGCAACTTTTCAATTGGCCTTTATTTTTTATTCTTGATAGTTTCTGAAATATTTGCCTTCTTCTTCTGACTCTTTCCAGCGTTCAAATGGGGGTCACTGACCCCATCTAAAAAACAAATGCTCTGTAAGGCTGCAAGTGAATTGCTATTGCTACTTTTTATTACTCATCTTTCTATTCAGGTCTCTCCTATTCATATTCCAGTCTCCTTTTCAAATCAAAGCATGGTTGCTAGTGTAATTTGGATCCTCGCAACCAGACAGCTGAAATTACAAACTAGAGAGCTGTAAAGTAAAAAAACACAAATAATAAAAAATGAAAACCAATTACAAATTGTCTCAGAATATCCCTCTCTACATCATACTAACAGCTAATTTATAAGTGAACAACCCCTTTAAAGGATAGTGAATGAGACAAAAACCTGGTGGATGCCATTTAGTAGGGTGCTCATTAGGTGGCCCCAATCAGAATAACCACGGGGGGCACAAAAGTATTGAAGTGCACCAGCCACATATTCTGGGCTCTCTGACAAATGCTAATTAAGTTTTAGAAACATTGTAACTGGTAACTATCCGGGACTGCAGGATGAGCTGTCAAAATCGGGACTGTCCCGCGTAAAACGGGACAGTTGGGAGGTATGCAGGTGTACTTGAGAAAATGATAAAATCTTTAATTGTTTCATTGATACCCACATCTCTCCTTAGTTCTTGGAACAAAAAGGCAGCTCTCCTTTCTTGTTATGGGGATTGGGGGAAATCTTCAAACAATGAATTCTATAATGGTGGTGGGAATGTTTTATTTTACACAAAGAATAGGAGCCATTTTTTACCTTATAGTTTAAAAGAAATAGTTACATTTTAATGTTCTAAGCAGCATCCCTATTATACATGGAATATAATGCATTTTTACTGCATATACTGCATAGTACATGGTAAATGGTAAAATGTTAAAATTGGGATTTGGATGGTGTGTTTAGTTGTACCTATATTACTTTTTTTTTAACACGGATGGTAACCTGTGACAATCCAGCTATTTATCTACACCTTCCATCATTCTGTTTGTATGCTTCTAGGATATTCTGGGCTGCAGGTTACCCAAAGGTGCATTGTCTAAACCTTGTTGCTTTTTTTCAGGCTGGTGTTGCCACTTATCTGTAGGGAACTGGTGGAGCTCTTGGACAAGACTAGTGACATGGCTAACCATACAAGTTTAACTAACTATGCATTTCTCTATGGAGTGTTTCCAGTGGCCCCTGGAGTTGCAATCTTTGCCAGCCAGTTCAACATGGAATTGGAGATTGTACGTGTTGTTGGGGGGAAATTGCTTACATATATCATATATGTTGTTTATACATTTGCATCTTTATTTGGGTGGGTTGAATAAGTTATACCAATTAATGCTATACCAGCCTGTCTGTACAGAATTCCTAAAAAGGAATGACTTCATATTTGCCCCACAAACCTCCATTAAACAAGGCCTGTTTCCGTGACACCGCAACATCACTGTAAAAACAAAATTGGAATTTGGAGCAGCCCAGAGGGGTTGTAGGGGTGCCCAATCTCTGAGGATATTGAGTTACATGCAAACTGAAGCATGGTCCTTAATTATCATAGACCTGATAGATATATCCTATGTGTTAGTTGCCCTTTATGTTATGAGACAGTACTGTAGGCTACAGATACATGCTATATTTTCTTTAATCTCTGCACCCTACAGCCTGCTGATCATAGAATGTTACATAAACCAGGATATAGTTGCTCTAATTACAAGCACATAAAAATTATTAAATCTCAGAGTTAGCCATATATATTAAATGGGAACAATCTTCATTCAGGAGTTGTGTCAGATAAATGATCCAATATATCTTATAGGGGACTCCTCTTGTCTAGAAGATATATAAGAGCTCATTCTGTTAAAATCATCAGAAATCCGGTCTCTCTACATGCAGAATTTGTGCAAAAGGCAGTTATTGTGTTAGTTTTTGTTTGTACTGGAATCGGTTATATGAGTGAGCTTTAATACATCTGCTAGGAAAGGAAGCCCCACTATAAGATATTTTGGATCATTCATCTGACACCCAACTCCTGCATGAAGAAACAGATGCAGATAGAGGAATAGTGAACATAAACTTTATTATTTCATAAACAATGCAGAATTTTGAATTAATTGTACTTAGAAAGTTTCTTACTTCAGTATAAGGACCTAATATTTAAGGATGCACCGAATCCAGGATTCGGCCAGGATTCTGCCTTTTTCAGCAGGATTCGGATTTGGCCAAATCCTTCTGCACGGCTGAACCGAATCCAAATGCTAATTTGCATATGCAAATTAGGGACGGAGGGAAATCACGTGACTTTTTGTCACAAAACAAGGAATTAAAAAATGTTTTCCCCTTCCCACTCCTAATTTGCATATGCAAATTCGGGTTCGGTATTCAACCGAATCTTTCGCAAAGGATTCGGGGGTCCGGCCAAATTCAAAATAGTGTATACGGTGCATCCCTACTTAGATTATACTGTATTTTCATTTTCAGCTGTGGGGATACAAGAGTTTTGTGATAATCATGTTCTTTTTGTAGTGTTGCAACAGGTCAGAAGGTTTGCAGACAGTGTTCCATGAGGACAGATGGATATAGAACACAAACGTAGAAAGGGAGAGTTTTGCAGAGTTAGCAAATCAGGCTTTAGCGGTAGCCTGAGTGCTTGCACAAACTGGGCTAAAGGTCAGGGACCCATTTAGGGAACTTGAGACCAGACCGAACAAGGTGGCTTACAATTACAAAGAATGGCAGCAATTAAGAAAAGCAAGGCAAACACAACAAGAGTAGTTAGACCAAATGAAGGAGTATGTTGCAAGGACAATGACAACCCAGGACATTGCAATGTTTGCTATACCTGTGCTTATATCTGTCCTCTTAGACTAGTGGTTCCCAAACTAGGGGGCACAGATCCTTATGGCAAGTTTGGGCCATATATACTCAGTACACTACATAGTCAGTTATGGTGAAATTTGGTGGGTTCCTACATATTCTTGGAGATATGAGTGGCTGATACAGTCATGTTTACATATGTGTTAAACCTTTCTATGAGCTATGTGATAGCTCAGCCAAATATTGGGTCTTAACCTGAAAAAGTTTAGTAATTATTACTTTGTGACCCTGTTATTAGTGGCAGCACAATTTTATTACTAAATCTGGTATTAAAATGTAACCCAAAATCTTTCTTCTCAACAGATTACACCTGGTATGGTAATCAGTACCTTCGTGTCTGCTCCAATCATGTATGTCTCTGCCTGGCTGTTGACTATTCCCTCAATGGATGTCAAACCTCTAGTTTCTGCCCTACAAAATGTCAGCTTTGATATTAGCATCTTGAGCATACTTTCCTTGGTAGGTGAACTGGAGATTGCATGCTACTTCACAAAATTGGAATAATAAGTACAGGTATGGGACCTGTTATCTAGAATGCTCTGTGGCTTTCTGGATAAAGGATCTTTCCATCATTTGGATCTTCATATTCATGGAAACATTAAATAACCCAATAGACTGGTTCTGTTTCCATTAAGGATTAATTATATCAGTTTGGATCAAGTATAAGGCACTGTTTTATTTTTACAGAGAAAAAGGGAATAATTTTTAAAAATTTGAATTATTTGGATAAAATGGAGACGGTGGGAGAAGGCAAATTTTCTAGCCAACGGGTTTCCGTACCTGTACCAGCAAAAGACCTACTTGATTTAAAATAGATTTGACTGTTTTCCTTTTGCAAGTTCAACACACCGATTGATGATGCCACAATGAAATATTCAGAGGCAAAGTTTTCTGTAACAAAACATTTTAAAATTCTCTTGTTCTATCATCTGGTGGTAGTGCATAACAGACTTTGTTTTTGGGTAACCTTTCTCCAGGTCTAAGTGTCCTTATTGGATGACATAAACCTGGTCAGGAGGTCTGTAATGTCAAACCTACATTCTGTTTCTTGTTTGAAAACCTTAACTTTGATTTTTGTAGATTTGAAACAAGTTTCATTATGCTAATAGTAAATGTTTGGTTTTCTATGCTTGGTAATCCTCAACTATCACTTTTATATTACATATTTTGCAAACAGGCATGTTCTTTCTGGGCAGCTCACAAAACAAGTTAAAATAATTAAGTACTTGAGAATGAATCGCAATCATTAAAGTTAATCATAACTTCGATTCTGCATCTGAATTAGGGAGGCTTTGGTACAACTAGGCAATTACTCCAGTGTCAGCTGCTTTTTGCTTCAGGCAAGTCAATCCATTTTTCTGGGGGTTAAAGAGATACTGACACCAGAAAAAAACCATTTTTTATATCTATAATAACAGTCTTTGAATGTTATTTATAATTTTGCCATAAACATATTTTCCTGGCGCTTTTACATTACCTTCCTTACCCCCATGTTCCTCTATGAGGGGGCTGCCATATTTGTACAGCTGTAGTCTGTTAGTATAAACTCTGACAGGTTAAGAAGGGACAGTTAGGTTGGCAAAACAGTCAGGTTTAGGAACTTCTTGTAACAATTTTTTACAAGAGCAGAACTATCCGCGAAAAACTATCAACATGACCAACTTTAATTAATGTAGATTAATATTTTGAAAAAAAAAAAAAAACATTTTAGTGTCCGTATCACTTTAAGGAGTTTGCCAGTCCTATCCATAGCATGGGTTGTCTGGCAACCGACATCGAATATCATACATCTTTCTTTTGGAAAGAGTGGAACCCAGTCAGAAAAAGTGATTTTATTTTTCTTTACAAAGTGCTTTGCTCTGATTATTTATCAATTTAATATGCTCTGCTCTTTAAGCAGAGGATGAGAGGCTATTCTGGTTAAGAACTACCAAGTGATTTTAAATTGTTAGATAAAAATAAAAAGTATATTGGCTTCCTTTGTTCCTTTGTAGAGGCAAAATACACATTCTATATCCCCTTTAACAACTGTAAAACTTTTACATGTGATCCTACAAATTTTATCAGATGTGAACGAGGTATTCCAAGGGGCTAATTTTACATCATACATTCATTACGGATCAAAGCAGCTTTACATATACAGTAGCCCCACCAAATTAGCTCTGCCATGAGAACAAGAGAAGGCTTCCTGTTATAATAATTTGCAGAGCATTTTAGCCATAATACTGGATTGGTGTGGTGCTTTAACAAGTGTAACATGTTATAGGGTAAATATGAATCTTTAGGGTGTTGGAGAATTGTTCTCCCATTTGTAGTTATTATTTGACCAATACAAAAAAAATGAGATCTATTTTGTAGCAGCTAGCAGTAGCCAGTATATAAATAAATCGCTGCATATTTCATCTATTTGTTAATTGTAATGAGATAAGAAGTGGGAGATGAATACTTAGAATGCATATTTTATATAAATATAGTAAATGTGCAGAATTCAAGGCATGGGTACTGCAATAACCCTTTTTTTCTGTTTATAGATCTGGTCCCTTGCTGTCTTGCTTTTGAGCAAGAAATACAAGCGGCTTCCTCATCTACTTACTTCCAATTTGCTTCTTTCTCAGGTATCTTTCTTTTTTTCAAATTGTAAAGAAAACCTTTAGGCATATCCTAACCCATCCAGTCTGATCTCCATAACCCTTGGACGCGTCTCCTATACATATCTCAGTCACAGGTCACTATAAATCCAAGTACAAATCCTGGTGGTTCTGTAATATATAGCAGATATTTCCCATAATGCTCCTGCAATACATTGCAAAGACCCACCTTGATTGTTCCCATGCAAAATTGGACAGACCTTGACAGACCAATGTTCCTTCGAAACGCTGCACAGCTTACTGTTGCATACTCCTGCTGTACATTGTATCTTCAATGCTTCTTTTGTGTACTGTACAACTCCGGGCCCCTCCGATACAGTGCACAGACCCCTGTTAGACAAAGAGTCGCCACACCATGTCCCCACACTTCCATATGCAACATTTTACATACAGTAACTGGCTGTGCAACACATTTCTTAATAAGATGGCTGTCCTGAGTGTGCTCTTGGGGCTGTACCTGCAAAAGCAAGTGCTAACCTTTCACTTTAAAACTGAAGACTAAGTAATTCTTGAAAATGCATATGTTGCATTACAGGTAACATACAGTATATGACATTTAGATATTGTAAAGGGAATTGGCAAGAAATCTTTGGCTACCCTTTTGTTTTTGGTTTCTTCAGTTAATTGCCTGTGTTGGAATGATGATGTGGAACTTTATCATACAAGAGAGAAACGTGGTGGGGCAGATTCTAGTCTTTGTCATTCTATACAGTGCCCTCTACAGCTCTTATTTTTGGACAGGTATTTGTATATTTATGGTATTTGTGTGTATTTTAATTCATCTTTAATTGTAAATAATTTTTAAGGTTAACAGAAAACATTTTCAGTGTGAAATTTTATTAAAGGGGACCTGCCACACAGACATAAAAAGCTGTACAATAAAAGTCCTTTTCAAATTTACCATTAAGCCCATTTTTTTTTAAAAACATGTTATTAAATTGTTTAAAAGTCTTGGCTGTCAGTCATATGTTGCCTGCCCATCATTGCCTTAGACATAGTTGTTGGGTAGGCAATTGCTTTCACTTTCCATTCTGTACTTCCCACATTTTCCTTTCCTGCTCGCAATCTAATTGTGTAGCCAGCATCAGGTGCCCCATTCTGGCACAAAAACAAGATTTTGGCATGATACAAAGCTTGTCTTTATAACAGCCTCCACAAAATGGTGTGTGTGCCGGCTTGCTGTGATTGTGAATTTCAAGACTAAATTATTTGTAAGTGAAGTTTTTTTGCTTGACTAACATCATAAAATAGGATTTGGAATTATTTCTATAGAAGGCCCACTTTGAATGTATTTGTTGGCATGGTAAGTATATCCTTGCCTTAAGAGTACACTTAAAGGAGAACTTAAGCTTAGCTGAAGAAATAGGCTACAAATGTTGGGCTTCTGCACCAGCCCAAGGCAACCACAGCCTTTTAGCAGGAAAGATCTGTGCCTCCAAAGATGCCCCAGTAGCTCACCGTCTTCTTTTCTACTGATTCACTGCACATGCTCTGTGCTGCTGTCACTTGCTGAGCTTAGGGACCCATTCACAATATACAGTACACATAGAATAGAAATGTCACTATATAAGGCTGATTAGTAATTAATACAAATAATAACTGTGACAGCACAGAAACCAGTGCAACTGACATCAGAATTGAATAATCAGCCCTGTAGCATCATCTTATATTACAAGTCACCCTCATTATTTGCTTGTTAATTTGCTACAACCCCTACGTTTGGCTTCTCACCAGCTGCTCAGAGCCCACTGAGCATGTGAGTGTCACAGACATTTTCCAAGGTGGTGACCCCCTGTGACAAGTTTGAAGTCCTGGATCATTGCTGCTATTGAAAAGCTGAAACTTTATGCTGGTGCAATAAATTCAGTATATAAAATGAAATTTTTAACCGCATTCATTTTTGGGGTTTAGTTCTACTGTTCAGAATCACTGCTGCTTTTACACTTGTGTCCAGGGTCTGTCTGTACTCTGAACTACGCATCAGATGAAAATATCAGGCATGCCTACTTGCCTCCAACTGCAGCAGGGTGCAAAGTGTAAATAACATGGCGGCAAATGCCCATTTTTTGCACTTCCTGCCTTTTAGGTAGTAAATTACCCCAACTATTTATTATATGAGAAAATAGAGGAAATTGGAAAAATTATATGAGATTCTAGTGTCCTTTTAAACCTGCTTCTCATTTTTGCATTGCAGGTCTCCTCTCTCTGTCCTTGATTTTGTTAAAAAAACGAGATGGAAAAGTTCCAGTTGTTTTTCTAGTGTTGGTTGGATGGGGGTAAGTGTTTGAATTTCTGTGCATAGAAACCCATGTACATGGAATGTTGTAATGTTTGATGTGAGCTCAAGCAGGCAGACAGTTCCACTCTAATTCAGTTAACAATGGAAACCTTCCGTTGGTTCTTCAAGTGGTTACAGGAATTGAATAAAAACTTCAATAGCTTCTGAATCAAACACAGAATATTTACAAGTACAGAAGAAAGAAATTATATTTGTTATATTTTGTATATTTGTAAGGCTCTTTCATGGTATGGTGTAACTGGTGCTTTAATGAGCAAAATGTGTTTTCGGTCATTTTAGGGAGTGTTTAGACAAATATTTTGTTTAACATGAGCTCAACTGAACTCCATGGTTGAGGTGTATTAAATCTCACATTCTAATTTACACTCAAATAGGAGGATTAAAATTTGAATTTTGACACTCGGAAATTCGGAATTCAAATTACTATTCGGCCCTTTATAAATTTGCCTCTAAATGTAGTGATTCAGGAACTTGCTATAAGTTCAGGTAGTACCAAGCAGTTTTCTAAACAGCAATTTAAAAAGTAATTGGGGTTTTTAGTGGAAGAGCAGTTGTATAATAGTAGAACATTACTCATATTAAGGAGATTTAAATTTCCACATTAACAACCAAACTTTAACAAAACAAGTTACTATATCCTTTTTTTGCTACCCAGTGTCCCTGTGATAGTTATGTCTGTATTACTAATTGCTGGGGAGCGTGACCTAGACAATTTCGACTCTGCTTTCTTCTATGGAACATCCCAGGTAAGTTTGAGGTTCATCAATACAATAGTAGTATGGGGAGCCTGATGACACACACTGGCACTGGGATCATGGTGGTGGCATGCATTAAACTAAGCTAAAGACTTCAGTGCATGTAACAGGCAGTGGCTCCTAAGCTGTGCACTCATGCACATGTAAAGACATTATGAAGCCAGTGCAAAAAATTTTGTGCGCACACACCAGTTTGTTTTTTTAAAAGCGTGCACACAAAATTAATTTTCGGCCAAGAAGAAATCCGAAGGAACATCGGTAATGGGTCAGTGAAAAGATAAGGGTGGGTTCAGCCTGGACATAAATGAAAAAGTGCTTTTCAGTTGTGTGAAAGCTTAATGTCAAAACCCATTTCCTATTCTCTCATGTGCTCTAGATTATCTGCACAGCAGTGATCTTGTCCTGCAGTATTTTGTTGTCAGGCATCTCTCTTATGTGTATGAGTCGAAGTGGCCATGATGGGAACTACCTTGTGTTGCCTCACTCTTCCCTAAACAACAGCAACCCGTCGGTCAACAACATGGAGGATTCAAAGCCAGACAGTCCTGCTTTGGCCAGTGCTTCTTCACTTTCAACAGAAAGAGGTAGCATATAAAAATCCAGGTGTTTTATTAAATATGATTTATTTAGCTTAATCTGTAGCATCATTCAAAAAAAGATCCATAGATTAATTTGCATAACATCGCTATTTTAATATTTCTTTTCTCTCTAAAATTATTTACTGAATGATATTTGGCATGCTATATGGAAAACATTTGTGTTCATATAAAAAGGAATGTTAGAAATATTTATGAAATGAAATGGCCCTCTAAACATTTTTTCCTATTTACATAAATGTTCTACATTTACTGGATATTAGCAGTTATACACAAATAATTTCAGGTTTTTGTCTTAGAAACTGTCTTTGAAGGTCAGCCTTTCTCTGGATTACACTATCTGCTATATTCTGGAAAACCTGTTGTAAATTATTCCCTGTATGATCCGTATGGATGTACCAAAATGCTGCTTTTCAGGGTTGGGTCGACACCCTGAATCCAGGATTATGGATTCACCCAAATACAGAACTGAATTGGAACCCTTTTCAGCACAAAAAAAGCAGGGGTGACAGCAGAAATACATGAATTACATGGTTTTTTGCCTTCCTCTGGATCAACTGGCAGATAGGTAGTTAATTAAAAAAAAAAAAAAGGTTGAACTTGATGGACATGTCTTTTTTCAACCTTACTTACTATGTTACTATGTTACTATGATACGCACACAAAGCATACGCACATTTAGGGATCACAAGTGAAGTGTACACCTGAATGTCGATGCTAGTTTTTAAAAATCAGTTAGGGTTTGGATTATGTTTGGCCAGGCTATTAGGTTTGGCCGGATTCAGTGCAGCCCCCTCTACTTATTGCATTATAGGTAAATTGTATGGGTGTTATTTCTGCAGATTTCTGTGCTTGCAACAAGGAGAATGGAGATTTGTGTCCTTCTGTGGAGTCAGCAGCTGCACTGAATATAAATACACCTCCAAGCATTGAGGAAGGTACTGAGTCTTTGCTTAGTTTTCTGTCCAAAATGACATGTTTCTGCACAAAGGTAATTCATTGGAGGGTGGCAATATGTAAGGAACTCTCCATTCATTAAATTGCTACATTTTTCTCCAGGCATGGTACATTTTTTTTTAACTGGAGAAGAGCGCCAATGTGCATGATCCGTATTATAAAAATTATAAATTTTACTCTACTGCGCATTGGTGCAATGGGTCCTTGCGTAACCTTTATTTCTTAACATTGTAAATGGAGAAATAGTAAAGATTAATAATATTGTATATGCTAAAATTATATCTCTTAACAGCAGTTTGTGTTATACTGTTTAAGCACATGAATGCCTCAGCCGATGCAACACTCAGAGATGTGTATTATCCCAGGAGGAACAACAGATCAACAGCGGAGATGCACAAATGACCAGACATGTCTTGCTCTGCTTATTTCTTGTTGTCGGCCTCCTTGCTGTAAGTCTGTTATTCAGCCTATTAAAACGAAGATATCATAATGAACTGTAGATGTTTGTTAAAGGAGAAGGAAAGGCTAAAACTAAGTACAATTTTTCAGAAAGGTCTATATAAATACACCAGTAAACCCTCAAAGTAATGCTGCTCTGAGTCCTCTGTCAAAAGAACAGCATTTCTTTCCTTCTTTTGTGTACTCATGGGCTTCTGTAACAGACTTCCTGTTTTCAACTTAAACCTCCAGGGCTAGGGCTTGAGCATGCTCAGTTTGCTCCTCTCCCCCTCCCTCCTCCCCACCCTGCTCTAATCTGAGCCCAGAGCTATGAGTGGGCAGGGCGAAGTGATGTCACACCAAGCTAAAATTGCAGCTGCTATCCTAAACAAACCGAGAGAGCTTCTAGAGCTTTTTACTTAGGTATAGTAAACCATTCTGCAGAATAAATATAGTGTTATTATTAGCTTGCTCTGTTGTGGCTAATCTATTGGCAATAAACTGCTAAATTAATTCTCCTTTAATTGGAATGAGAGTTGTGCATGTTATCTCCTGTATATATTCATGTGTAGGCCTGACAGAAAAATAGTCATTTTTCTAGCAGTTATTAAAATCTATTTTCTTCTTTCTCAGAACGTTTCCAGTTGTTTCTGGTGGCTTTTTAACATGGAACCAGGAAAACTTTACGTTGAGCTCCAGTTCTTCTGTGCTGTATTTAACTTTGGTCAGGTAAGAATCTCCTTTTTCATTTTGTGGTCCTTGTTTATAATCCTCAATACAATTGTATGTAGTCTGTTTGGTAGTGAAGATTTGTAAATCCGAGTCCAGATATTTTCCTCTGTTTTTGGGGAAACGTTCATAGTGTTAGAGGCACATTTTATCAAAGGTCGAATTTCAAATTCATGTTTTTTTTTGAAATTCCTGTAAATTCAAATACACTTGAAAATCAACTGGGGGGGGTTAATAAAAATATAGAATATCTAAAGCTCAGACGCATTTTACCGACTCAAAACAAATTCAAATTCGATCAAACTCGATTCGAGTTTTTTCTCCGAAAAAAATTTGAATGTCAGGAAGGCTACACACATCTCCAAATTGGTCACTGGACCTCTCCCATTGACTTATGTGTGAATTTGGCAGGTTTTAGTTGGCGAATAGTCAAATTTGAATTCTTAAAGGGCCATAGTTTGATAAATCTCGAAAATTGAATTAAAATTTTTTTAAAAATTTGAATCGAATTTGGATAATTCCCCTAGTTTTGACCATAATAAAAATTTGAAAAATTGTAATTTTCAATTCGACCCTTAATAAATCTGTCCCATAATCTTGAAATATGCAAAATAGTAAATAAGATATTATAAAGGTCCACCATATATGATATAGCTTTTCCCTGAAGGCTTTTTAATAACTTCTATATATATATTATGTATAGTGAAGGAATAATTTGGTGTAGCAGGGGAAAACCATCATGGTCCCCATATCACATTGAATTTAGCGGTATTGGAGGCATTTCTAAATGGGGGTGGGATGCCACCAATTTAATAATCTCTTTTCAGATGTGTTTTATTTGATTCTGTATATCAGAGATGAGGATGAAGATACACAAAATATGAAATATGGTCATATTATCACACAACATATGTTTTTTTTCTTTATTTTATAGGGTTTAATTTCATTTGCAATTTTTGGACTGGACAAGCATTTGATTATTCTTCCATGCAAGAAAAGGTAAGTTTGCATTCCCTCTCAAAGCCATAGGAAATGTCGGGACCATTCATCTGACCATATACCATTGCTAAAACAAGTGTTTATCTGCTTTATATCTTTTGTCTATGCTTAACTTTCCTTTAGATTTTTCTTCTTAGTTTGTGCAGTCCTCTAAGTCTTTATTTGCCGTCAATCCTTCTATTAAGCTTGATCCTTTAAATGGAGTTTGACTGAATCAAGGAGAGCAGCATACCAGGAGTTTTGATCAGTGTAGACTCTTGTGATACTCTTACTTTTATACTGGAAACAGCAGTTCTTTACAGTCTAATAAGTATGGCTGCCACGAGTTGCAGGCATTAAGCTATCATTAATGTATCCATTTTTTGTGTTTGGTTTTTAGACTTGAGTTCCTTTGGAACAGAAGGGAATCTAATGTGAACACTGAAGAACCAAGCCTTCCTGAAGATATACGAATGACATGTCATCAGTTTGTGCAGTACCACAAAGATCAGTGTATCCGGAATATAGTCAAGGAGAGAAGGTATGTGCTGTATCCTAACTGGTCTAACAAAAGGATCTAGAAGATAAAATGCACTCTTTTGCACTTTTGCATATTCTTTTGCATTGTTGGTGTAAAGGCAGATGATTAGGTTGTAAGTATGAGATTGAGGGAGCAAGACCTAGCTATACCAAGTCTTTGCCTGCTATTTTATGACCCTTAAAGAGTATATTTTTTTACATTACTGCTACTTTAACACCGTATAAATCTGTTTTGTTCTGTCCTAATATACCTTTATTATGCTGTCTTTCTCTCTGTTCCTCTTCACCTGCTGACCATTATGCAGCACTAGTACAAGATTTACAGAACAAATTGGTGAATCCTTCCTTTGACATGCAGGTGTGGTGCAAGGACCTCCCCAGGGGTCTTCTGGGGTTCCGATCTGGTGAGCTGGCTTGTTGAGGTGGGACTTGCTCCTGATCGAGGCGAAGCTGTGAAGTATGGAGAGAGACTGCTGAAAGGAGGCGTCATCCAGCACATTACAAATGAATATGAGTTTAGAGATGAAAACTTCTACTATCGCATGCTGAAGAAGAGAAGGGAACCGACCCAGAGCAGCCACTAGTGGCTGGGAATTCTGCAAGGTTGCAGGGTTATTCCTAATTTATTAAACTAGATGTACGGGCTGACTTGTGAGAGTGTTTACCTGCAAGTGCAGTATCGCCCATGTTGTTATGTTTATATAAGCTTGACATGCCAAGTTCAGTGTCATTTTGCCAAGCATTTTTACAAAACTGCACTTGAAATCACAGAATGTGCCTGGCTCAGTTATACTTGAAACATGCATTTATTCTTATCAGGCACTGGTATAAGTGACAGGACCATGCTATAACATAAGCCATATATGCAGGCAATTCTTAGTCATGCAGGAATGTATTTCATGGACGGACTATATGTGCAGATTGTGAAACCCTTCTGTATTCTGCAAGGTAAGCAGTCACAAATGTGACTGTCTCTCTAATTAACATTCTCTAATACATTCATTATTGCCACATCAATAGTGATGTAATTATCCTATTCATGTTTTGTCAAGACAGTTTCTAGTTTATTCGGTTTGGCATTACAGGAATATTTTTTTTTTATAAACACAATGACTGATCATTATCTTACCACTGACAAGGGGTAGAATGATAAAGGCAGACTGACCTGAGAAATGACTGGTAGCTGGGAAGTGCTGGGAAGTGCGTGGTGGCGTCTTACTCCATTTTTAACAGGTTACATTTGTGTTCTTCTTGCCATCAACTATTCAATACTCCTGGTTACAGATTGCATTACTGCAAACCATAGCATTGGGAGGGTTGTCAGATAAGGCTTAGGTTTACAGCAAAGTTGGTTCTAGATAAAAGGGGTTGCTAGTGTGCCTTTCACAGTGTATTGTGATAGTGTGATGATGTCAGTAAAATATAATTTCCCCCTGTGATTAAAATTACTTACCTGATACCCTGGAATTTTGCTCCTGTTTGCAGAAAACTGTACCAGCCTGAAGTACTACTGTAGACGCACCATGTAATGTCTTTCCACTGCTTTTAACCTTGGGCTGGGGGGGGGCATGTATAGTTGATTGAAAGCCATCTTTTTTTGCTTCTGAGTTTGCCTTTTAATTAATTGTGCAAGAGCACCTGGTAGTACCCCTGGCCAGTGCAGTCTTTAACGATCATACATGTGCTTGACCTTTAAATATGCATTCTGATTTTGTCTTTTGTAGAGACTTGATGGAAATTACTATTAATTCCAATTGTGACTTCTAACTGATATTATTAGCCATACAGATAGGGCCTTATGTTGTTCATTGCTATAAAAGCAGTGGATCACAGAGGTACTTCCCATTAATACATTTAAGGTAAATGTTGCCAGACACAACCACCTTTTTTATTTTCCCTGTAGAAACATTTGGTATTGCTATCCAAACATTTGGATTTGGTATCCAGACCACTACAACACAATAAAGCTTCCTTAAAAACAAAGGGGCAAATTCACTAAGATGCAAAGTTGCGCCAGGCGCAACTTCGCTGCACTTCGCCAGGCGTAGTTTCGCCAGCGATCCGCAAATTCACTAAAATCCGAAGTTGCGCACAGGGGTAGTGTAAGGTTGCGAAGTTGTGCTAGCGTTGATTCGCTATGTAAAGCGAAGTTACGCTAGCGAAGGCTAATTTGCATACGGCGCCAAATTCAAATTTCAATGGAGGAACACGTATCAGCACTACAAATGCCTAGAAAACCTTCAAATCAGCAATTAAAATTTTTATTTTGCCCTACACATGTGCCCACTGTCTAGGTAAGTTGCCATGAGTCAGGAAATGTAGGGGGGAAGGAGGGGAGCCCCAAAAAATATTTTCGATCTTCTTCAGCCTATCACCCATCATGTAGAAAACACGCCAGCGTTTTTTGGGACTTAGAAAAAAATTTGACTTTTTTTGAAACAATCCCTATCTACTCTATTGCGCTTCGCCAGGTCTGAGGTGGCGAAGGAAGTCTAGCGTAAAAGGTAGCGTTCAGTACTCTGCGCAAGTTAGTGAATTTGCGTAGTAACGTCGCTAGCGAAAATTCGCCTGGCGTAAGGGTGCGAAGTAACACTAGCGAAACTACGCCAGCGTTCGTTAGTAAATTTGCGCAGTAACGAAAAATGCCAAACGCTAGCGAATTAACGCTAGCGTTCGGCGCTTTGGCGCTTAGTGAATTTGCGCCAAAGTGTAGCCCTTTTAAGGCCATTTTTAAGACTAAAATCTGAAGTAATTAACAATAGAGACCTGAATTGGGCAATGTCACCAGTTACTGTCCGAGTCTTGAGAAAAGTGTCTGTCCATGAACACATGCCAGTTATTAAAGTGTCAACAAAGAGGAATCTCTGTCTGAGCAGTATTTTGTTTTAAGATACGTTTGTAAGAACACTATGGAGTGTATTTATCAAAGCGTGAAGTTAGAGATGGCCACAGTCCTCGAGTGAAATTCCGCCTCTCTGCATTCATTTCCAAGGCAGATTTATCAAAGGATGAACTTTCACCCATTGATAAATACTCTTTTAAAAATCCCATAGAAATTAATGGAGAGGCGGAATTTCACTCTAGAGGACTGTGGCGATCTCTATCTTCACTCTTTGATAAATATACCCCCCCATGTATGTTTGTCTATGCAATATTTATTTGAAGCATACTAGTTACTACTTATCTACTATGGCTAATATCATACCAGTCACATTCCCAGTGGCACCACACACAGACACTTGACTGTGCCTCATCTATCAAACCATCAAATTATGAAAAAAACATTCCAATTACTTGTCTTTTCAGGCCCTCAACTATTCATCTTTTTTCAAGCCATTTCCTAGTTGCTAGGATAAATTGGACCCTAGCAACCAATTAATTGCTGCAATTCCTAACTGGGAATCTGCTGAACAACAAAGCTAAAGAATTAAAAAAGCATAAAAAATGAAGAGCGATTGCAAAAGCTGTCTGAATGCCACTGTCTGCATCTGAAATATACATTTCTGGCATGACATGAAAAATAAATATTTAAGATTTTATAGTTCTCCTTCAAAGGGATGTTGTGCTGGAGAAAAGTTAAAGGTGTTTTGCTTCTGTGTTTAGTTCTTTTTCATCCTATATATTTATAAAACTAGCAGATATGCTGGGATTGCTGCAATCTAAGTGTTGTAATATCTTAAATCATTTGGAAGCTTTCAAACTGCCCTGTTATTATGAACGGGTTATTAGATTCTAGCAGTTGTGTGTATGTGATGCCATTAAGCAACTAGGCCTGCTGGTGACCAGATCTGGGGCTGATTCATTTCACTACTAGAAACCTGAAGTCATTGGTAGAGGAAATGTTCTGCAGTGCAACATAATTAGCTGCGAAATTCATGGACACTGAGGGACAATAGCATTTAGCATGTTTGAAAACAAAAATGTCAGACTCCGAGTCTTAAAATATCACTGACCAGCCGCGCATTAGCATTAACATGCGTTGGATAGCTTTCATCTGACATCCCTACAATCCTGTTTCCCATTTAGTTGTGACGAGGAGTGTTGAACTGATGCCTGTTCTGGAACTAATACCTGTGTTATTACTTTGCCCTGTTCATTAAATGAGCTGCTCATATTTCTGTGTGAGGGGGAGATCAATACTAGAGGTTTTTGCAAAGAAGTTACAACTACTCATCACTGTTGTTGATGTGTATTCTGCTGCTTTTGCACTCTTCTTACTTTAAATGCAACTAAAATGTCTCTTTCATTACATTAAACTGCAGTTCAATTTATTGTGGATTAGTGGTTTCTGTTATTTTTTTTCTAGAATTAGATTAGTTGTTTCTGTTATTTTAGAATTGTTGCTCGAAGCATCCAAAGCTTTGATATGTGCAGCATGAACAAAAACAGTTCAAACCGCAGTGGGTAATGAAAGCCTTGCCCTAAACAGTGTAAGACAGGACCCTCTTTACCTACTGCATCAGTGTATCTGTGATTCAATTATGTATTTACCCTTCTTTTAGGCAAGCCCGGATTTGTGGCAAGGCCACATAGGCCCGAGCCTAGGGCGGCACATTTTTCTGGGGCGGCATGCTGCCCAGCCACTCTATGGGGAGCACTGGGGACACGCTGCTCCAGCTCTTCGATGCCAGTGCTCTTGCGACTGCGTCAGGTAGGGCAGGTGCTAGGACCGCGCATCGTAAGGGCACCCGCCCAGCAAATCCGGCGCTGCTTATAGGGTGAGACACAAGGTATAGAAGCATGTAGTGATTTGGGTAGTATTATGTGGGAGACATTTATGGAAAGTGATAATGGATTTATGTAGTGTGTGAAAGCGCCTGTGTTATAGTGAGAATTGTGAGGGAGCTACTAGAGGTTAATCGATCTATATATACACATAGTAAGTTATAAGGGAACATTTGAAACTGCAGGCTGGAATGTATATTGTGATCATGTATTTTACCAATAGAATTTGGCTTCAGTGAAGTCCTGTAAACATGTGTGTCAGGACTCAGGAGGATACTAGTGAGAAGGAGGAACAATTTGGAGCAAGTCCTAAGTAATCTTATTCCCCACTCCATTCTCTTGTACCAACATTCTCATACCATCTACTCACTCTGGTTTCCCTGTCCATAAGTATTATAATCACCCACCCCACCATTTATTTTATTCAATTTCCTACGTGAAAATCTCTAGTTCACACTCTCAATGCCCTTTATTTGGGTAAAAAAAACCCATATGGCTAGCCATAACAGCATTGTTAAAAATTCTACAACAGGCATGCTTACAAATCTAATTGAACAACATAAAATTATTTTTGTAGGCATAAGGTTATTTCCAAGTAATGTTTGCTGCATAGTTGGAAGAGGGAGATCAATGGTTTAAATATTTAGTTTCCATGATTCATCTTTTTTTACACCATTTTTTTGATGATCATAATTCACAACTGGAGGATTAGAATGGCATGATAGCAAACATTACTCTTAAGATAACCATACATGGGTAAGATATGCTTGTGTGTAGACAATGATCAACGAAGAAGACTTGTTGGAGAATTGCACCAGCTTTCAGCCAGATATTGATCACGCAGGATCTCCCCAAGGCCCATCCTTGGCCCACTAACCTGCTGATTTGGTCTAAAGGTTCCAGCTTTATTCACTGCATGAGTTGCAATGTTTTGTCATTTTGCTAATTCTATACTTCTTAAATACTCTGCTCTACCCCCCCCCCCCCCAGCAATTGTTCTGTCTACATGCAGGCTATGTGTTGGATTCGTTTTTCTGTAACATATATCTGATCTGATTGCTAATAGGAGATATAATTAAGAATGGCTTAATACATCGTACAGAATTTGTAACTGATCATATTTCGATTAAGAAAAAAACTAAAGCTCTATGCTGGGATAATTTCAACACTTTATCCATAAATCTTTATCTCATCTTCCACACTGTTGGGAAACAGCAGCACCAATGATGCTGCATCTACATCTCCACCATTTAATATAAATTCCACTTTTTTAAACTGTCATGGGAAAATGTTTTTTTTTTTTTTTCAAAATGAATCAGTTAATAGTGCTGCTCCAGCAGAATTCTGCACTGAGATCCATTTCTCAAAAGAGCAAACATATTTTTTTATATTCAATTTTGAAAACTGACACGGGGCTAGACATTTTGTCAATTTCCCAGCTGCCCCTGGTCATGTGACTTGTGCCTGCACTTTAGGAGAGAAATGCTTTCTGGCAGGCTGCTGTTTTTCCTTCTCAATGTAACTGAATGTGTCTCAGTGGGACATGGGTTTTTACTATTGAGTGTTGTTCTTAGATCTACCAGGCAGCTGTTATCTTGTGTTAGGGAGCTGTTATCTGGTTACCTTCCCATTGTTCTTTTGTTTGTCTGCTGGGGGGAAAAGGGAGGGGGTGATATCACTCCAACTTGCAGTACAGCAGTAAAGAGTGATTGAAGTTTATCAGAGCACAAGTCACATGACCAGGGGCAGCTGGGAAATTTAAAATATGTCTAGCCCCATGTCAGATTTCAAAATTGAATATAAAAAAATCTGTTTGCTCTTTTGAGAAATGGATTTCAGTGCAGAATTCTGCTGGAGCAGCACTATTAACTGATTGATTTTGAAAAAAAATGTTTTTTCCCATTACAGTATCCCTTTAAGCTTCTGTTCTTCCCCAACAACTTATTTTCCTGTGGGAATTTAATGATAAATTCTAAGGTACCTGCAAAAGCTTTGCGTACAAGGGACACAAAGCATTGTATGATTGTTTAGTCAGAAAGCCCTTAGAAAAAAGAATGACCCCCAAAATTCCACCACCCCATTCGCTATCTCATGATTCCCATGAACCAAAATAAAATGTAACTTTTAATAATATATTTTAAATAATCCAGAGTAATAGAAAGTCTTAAAATTACAATTAGGAAGGAAGACAATGTGGGCTTTATCTTGAAGTGTAAACCGGATACAAGTATCCTCTCTGGGATTAACTGCAGCCCCAGCACATATCAGTGCAGTTAGCACAGACCCTCTGCAGTCGCCCCACCACCTCCCCAGGAGCTTGAGGTTGGTGAGCGCGTGTTCGTGGGTGAGAGTTGAAGCGCCTTGCCTAATTAAGCCTTTCTATTACTCTGGATTATTTTAAATATATTATTAAAAGTTATGTTTTATTTTGGTTCATGGGAATCATGAGATACCGAATGGGGTGGTGCAATTTTGGGGGTCATTCTTTTTTACGAAGGGCTTTCTATATATACTGTACTTGACCCTGCACATCATTTGTTTGCTTCTCAATTGGTGGAAGGTGCTCCCAACTCTATAAATTTGCAGTACTGATTGTATAGTCAATTTGACAGGAAAAAGGAGATCAATATGTTAATCCCTGTTATAACCCAATCCAGCAATATACATGGAATGAGGGAAGTGGGGACACACCCAACAAATTCAGAAGGTTGTAGGTCACAGGAAGTCAAGAGAAACTGTTTTAATGTTTTTATTTCCCAAAAACATGTACAGGGTTCTACATTTTGGACATGTGACTACATTTCTGTATGGTACATTTTTCAGCATTTTTAGTTGTTTAATGTAAAAGAAAAACCTATTACATTTTGGTTGTTACCATTTTTTGTGTGCTAAATAATGATTTTTTTTCTGCCACATATTTCTGTGTCTACATAAGTGGAGCTACCATTTTTCATGTGGAAAAGTTCAACCACAGACCTTAGTCTAGATAATATGGCGAGAACTCTCCTAGCTGTCATTAATAGCAGATTTTGGAGAAGCAGATTTCCTGTTCTGACTCATCTGTATCCTCTTTTACTTATGGGAACTGATTGATTACAGTATTTGATTTACCATGGTCAGGGCAGATTCATGTTTCCTCCACATCTCATGCCTCCTGTCAGGCCTGGCTTGAAATCTGGGAATTTGCTTGACAGGGTCATCTGAACCAAAAGATGGTGATGTTGTTTTTACAAGCTGCTGAATCTGTGCTGCAAATATGAATGGCCTAAAAACAGATCTAGGAACAAAGGAAAACAAGCATTCAAAATATCTTATTTGTGCTGCTAAATATTTGCAAGTGTAAATTTACAATTCTGACTTCACAGACTGTTCCTTACACTTGCACAGGGCTGCCATGGGGGGCACAAGGGGTACTTTCATATCCGGGCGCTGAAGTCCTGAACCGCCGAAGCCAAGAAAAGACCCAAAGCCACAAAAGGAGCCCAAAATGAAGGGAGCTGATGTTGAAGTCCTGAAGCCTCGAGTTCAGTTCTACTGAACACCAATGTGTTTTTTTTATTTTATTAAACCCCTGGCCACCAATGTATTATTTCAACACTCTATGGGCCACAATGTTTCTTTTTAACTTTTATGGGGGCCCTGACCACCAATCATTTTTTAAAAACTTTTATTAGGGGGCCCTGGTGCCAATGTTTTGTTTTAAAAAAAATTATGGGGGGCCCTGCCACAAATGTTTTTTTTTTTTACTTATAAGGGGTCCTCGTCACCAATTTATTTTTAACTTGTAGGGGGTGCCCTGAGCACCAATGGTTTTTTTTTTTTTTAAAGCTTTTATGGTGGGCCCTGCCGCCACAGTTTTTTTTTAACTTATAAGGAGGCCCTGACCATCATGGCTTTTTATAACATGTGGGGGGAGGGGGTTTACTGTTTTTAGCACTGATGTCTGTGTGTCTTTTAACTGTGGTATGGGGCCTGGGGGTGTGCGGGCCCCATGATTTATAATGCCGGCCCTGCACTTGCCTATTGAATGTGGCATTGACACAAGCTATAAGAGGTATATTTTACTTCATGCTAGGATTATAATACTGATACCAACCGGCCTTACCAGAACTTAAATGTATGTTATACCTGCACTCGTACATAACTGTTTCTGGTTCCTAATGCAACCTGTGTCTGTTTCATCTGGTGGGTACCCAAAATGAACCTTTCAAACCCAGTATGACTTTCCAACAGTAGGTCACCTACTCCTCCTCAGGAGGTGGAAATACATAGTTACATAGTTAGATCGAGTTGAAAAAAGACAAAATCCATCATGACTGTGAAGAACCCCCTACGTTGCTTCAAATGAAAAGTTATTTTCTTCTAGTCTAAAGGGGTGGCCTCTGGTACGGTGATCCGCTTTATGGGTAAAAAGGTCCCCTGCTATTTGTCTATAATGTCCTCTAATGTACTTGTTAAGTGTAATCATGTCCCCTCGCAAGTGTTTTTATTCCAGAGAAAACAACCCCAACCTTGACAGTCTACCCTCATAATTTAAGTCTTCCGTCCCTCTAACCAGTTTAGTCGCACGTCTCTGCACTCTCTCCAGCTCATTTATATTCCTCTTAAGGACTGGACATGTAGATTGGGCACTGAGCATTAGTCCACACATATCTTGGATTTAACTCCTGGAGAAGGACTATAACACGTATGGAAGGTCTGGGATGAGGAACAACTTGGCATACATTTCACCAGTATGGACTGAAATAAAAGTTGACTGTGGCCTATACTTTGGTATGATATTAAATAAGCAGATGGGCTTCCAGACTCCAGCCTGAAAATTCAATTAGTTGACTCACAATCCAAGGAAGATCGCATACACTGTGAAATAAACACATGGCATTACGTAGAAATGGCTGTGTTTTAGTTCTCCTTTAAAAGAACTTACAAAATATCCCAGGAGAAGCTTCATGCTTTGGAAACTCAATTTATCTAAATAAAATAAATAAAATAAGTTAGCTAGTGCACAAGTGTTGTCTTACTGGAAAAGGAAATGGGAAAAACCAGAATTACTGTATGATACAACTCGCTTGATCCAATGACAAACTTGTCAAAACCTTGAAATGAACATTATCTGGAATCAACTTGTATGTGCCAGTGAACATATGACCCGCATCTAAAATCAGCAGAGCTCTACATGCTACTGAATGCCACATTTGAACATCACAAGTGCTAATGGAGTAAGCAGATGCCTAACAATGGGGAGTCACCAAATGTCACATTATCCTTAAAGGAACAGTAACATCAAAAAATGAAATTATTTTAAAGTAATACATATATAATGCAGTGGTAAAACTGCTTCAGAAACACTACTATTGTTCATATAAATAAGCTGCTGAGTAGCAATGGAGGCAGCTATTCAAAGGAGAAAATGCCCAAGTTATACAGCAGATAGCAGATAAACTCTGTAAAACGTAATGGTGTTATCTACTATTTAACCTGTGCCATATAGCCTTTTTTCAATTTGCACCATTGCTACACAGCAGTTTGTTTATATGAACTATAGTAGTGTTTCTGAAGCAAACAGATCAGTTTTACCAATGCAGGGCAACACTACACTATATTTTCTTTACTTTAAAACACTTTCTTTTTTGGTGTTACTGTTCCTTTAAAAGTCACCTTACATCCTTTCTGCTTCTAATCACAAAATATGTGATTTGCGAATTAATCTTGCAATGCAGACCTATTGCACTTGTGGCACCCTGTGGAGGGAGTTTTTCAGCTGAACAAGGAAAGGGTCAACACACCTCACTAGTTTGTCCTTTTTTGGGCCTGGTCATTTATGTTATTAAAGGAAAACTATACCCCTCAAACAATGTAGGTCTCTATAAAAAGATATTGCATAAAACAGCTCATATGTAAATCCCTGCTTCATGTAAACAAACCATATATTAATAATAATTTACTTTTTTAGTAGTATGTGCCATTGGGAAATTATAAATAGAAAATTGCAATTTTAAAAAATAAGGGCCACCCCCTGGGATTGGTGCACACAAACAAACCATACATGTTAGGTCACATGAGCCAATTAACAGACAGAGGGGCATGTTTACTAACATTGGAGATAAATATCTGGAGAGATTTCTGGAGATGTTGCCCATAGCAACCAATCAGATCTTTGCTTTTGTTTTCTAACTTGGCTGTGGCTGTTTAAATCTAATTGCTGATTGGTTGCCATGGGCAACATCTCCAAAAATCTCTCCAGATATTTATCTCCAATGTTAGTAAACATGCCCCAGAGTTCTGTATTTTGCTTCCACACTTACTGTTTCAGTTAGAGTTGTAGTATTTCTGGTCAGGTGATCTCTGAGGCAGCACAAAGACCATTATGAAATGGTGGTTCAAGGCAAGAGATGTAAAAGGGCAAGATTTACTTAAATATATATACCAGTTTGGTAAGATTCTTTAATATACCAAACTTTAAACTTTAACTGGGAGGCTGAGATTGGACAGTCAGGTTGGCAGGACAGTCAGGTTCAACAAGCCTCTCTGCATGACCTATAGGTAACTTTAAGGGGCAGATTTACTAAGCTTGAGTGAATAATTTGAATGAAAAAATATTCACATTTCAAAGTAATGTTTTGGGTACTTCAACCATCGAATTGGTCAAATTCGATCGAATTTGATCGAATTGAATGATTCTAAGTAAAAATTGTTCGGCCATTCGGTAATCGAAGTACTGTCTCTTTAAAAAAAACTTCGACATCATACTTCGCCACTTTAAACCTACCGAAGTCCAATGTTAGCCTATGGGGACCTTCCTCAGCACTCTTCTAAGTTTTTTTGGGTCGAATAAAAATCCTTTGATCGATTGCTTAAAATCGTTAGTTTGGAAGGATTTTATCGCTCGATCAAGCGATTTTTATTCGAACGTTTGATGTAAGCTTTTGCGCTAAAATCCTTCGAATACGATATACGAATTCGAAGGATTTTACTTAGAGGGTCGAATTACGAGGGTTTTTTAACCCACGAAATTCGACCCTTGATAAATCTGCCCCTTAATGTACATTCAGATTTTAAAAAGTAGTTTTTTAGTGTCAGTATCACTTTAATTTGATGTAAACTACCTGTTGCTTAAGTATTCATTTTGGGGGTATAGTTTTCCTTTAAGTGAGTATTCAGTACTCAGTGAGCCTTATCTATCATTAGTGGCTGCAGTGCTGGGTGGAAAAAATGCATGCAAAAATACTGCAAAACCGCATCCAAAAGAAACCCATGTGCCTATATTTTCTAGCTCTTGGTATCAGTGCCTCTTCTGCACTCATTACTTGACTTAAGCGCAAGGCAGAGTCATCTAAGGTGCACTTGAAATATTGTTTTAACTAGTATCTTTGCAAAATGACTTTAGCAGACAGAAAAATGGGGTGACATTGATTCAATCAAGAATTAAATCCAGCGCTTAAAGTGGACCTGTCACCCAGACATAAAAAGCTGAATATTAAAAGTAATTTTCAAACTAAACATGAAATCCAAATTCTTTTTTTTTATTAAAGCATCGTAGCTGTTTAAAAATCTCAGCTGTCAATCAAACATTGCCTGCCCCTCTTCTATGGCTTATGCTTATGGCATAGAGGCGGAGCAGACAATTACTTTCACTTTCCATTCAGCACTTCCTAGATGTCACTGCTCTCCCCACATTCCCCCTTTCTCTTCACCATTTAATTGTGTAACCAGTGCATGGGGATGGACATTGGGTCCCCCGTTCTGGTGCACAAACAAGATTTTGAGATGATGCAAGGCTTGTCTTAATAGCAGTGTGGCTCCTGCCTGCTTGCTATAATTATGAGTTCCCAGACCAAAGGAAACAAGATTAAAATAATTTATATAGCGCAATTAAAGTTTATTTTGCTTGACTAACGTGATAAAATAGGATTTGGAATAATTTTTTTGGGGGACGGATCCCCTTTAAAACCTTAAATATTGTTCACAAGTGGGGTATTTCTATCTTTTTTTCCCCTTTAAACAGAAATGAAAGTATAAAGGTGAAGTTTCCTTTGTGCACTGACCCATCCCTCTGGGCATATTTGCATTTATAAATAAGAATGAGAGATTGCGGACAGATATTGTGGACAGGCATGTGGTAGAGGTTTGCAGATTTTGGTATGAATTCCCAAGGGATCCTACTATGCGAGCTTTGAGTTAAGCACAGATGTTGCTGTATGCAAAAATCTCTTTTTATGTATATAGTACATACAACTCATGGTTGGCAAATCCCAAATAAATGTCACTACTTAACATTGAGATTTAGGTACCCTATTAGCAGTCTAACTGCAGTGCTCCCCCTCTGCATGCATGCATTTATTTTTCATGCATCACTAGGGCAGTTAAGGTTACTATGGGTTACAGGACCTGCATTTTAACACAAAGGTACTTTCTTGTTCAATAAAACCAGAGCCAAAATTCTCTTAATTAACTTCAACGAGCACCAGCAGCATCACATAAATGTCTAGTATATGCTGTTTTTTAATAATACTGGCTTTGTACCTCTTTCTAGAATACTACTTTTAGAATACAGTTGCATTTTATTTATACACAGTTTTATTTTGAAAACATTGTCTGTCGACAGACCTGTAAGATCTCTGTGAAGTCTCATGTTCTTGAGAGGAGCATCCATAACCTTGAAATGTGTGTATCCTGAGCTTTCCCTGCAGGTTCATGTTGTTTTAATACAGGTCTGAACAAACTGCTTCTTTTGATTACACACAGACTGTGGACATGAACAGTATGATCACAATAGATTGGGTCTAAAAATACAGTGGTGTGCAAAACTATTTGCCCCCTTCCTGATTTCTTATTCTTTTGCATGTTTGTCACACTTAAATGTTTCTGCTCATCAAAAACCGTTAACTATTAGTCAAAGATAACATAATTGAAAACAAAATGCAGTTTTTAAATGAAGGTTTACGTCAGGGGTGTCCAAACTGCGGCCCGAGGGCCACATGCGGCCCAGGATGCATATGAATGCGGCCCAGCTTGGTTCCGGAGGAAACGTCATGTTGCAAAGGATATAGGAGGAGGAGGGACTCTGCCCATTGGCCAGTTAGTAATAATAATATAATAATGTCTATTTAATATCCAGGTGTCCCATATTCCAGTGTATAGCTCCATCTGGTTATCCAACTGGCATTGTAGTTCTTTTCTGTGTATTTCCATTACTTTTACAAATCAAACGTGTTTGTGTATTTCATTTGTGGCCCCAGACAATTTTTCTTTTTCCAATGTGGCCCGGCGAGCCAAAAGTTTGGACACCCCTGGTTTACGTTATTAAGGGAGAAAAAAAACTCCAAATCTACATGGGCCTGTGTGAAAAAGTGATTGCCCCCCTTGTTAAAAAATAACTTAACTGTGGTTTATCACACCTGAGTTCAATTTCAAAGGATATAAAGCCATTTCTAAAGCTTTGGGACTCCAGCGAACCACAGTGAGAGCCATTATCCACAAATGGAAAAAACATGGAACAGTGGTGAACCTTCCCAGGAGTGGCCGGACGACCAACATTACCCCAAGAGCGCAGAGACAACTCATCCGAGAGGCCACAGAAGACCCCAGGACAACATCTAAAGAACTGCAGGCCTCACTTGCCTCAATTAAGGTCAGTGTTCACGACTCCACCATAAGAAAGAGACTGGGCAAAAACGGCCTGCATGGCAGATTTCCAAGGCGCAAACCACTTTTAAGCAAAAAGAACATTAAGGCTCGTCTCAATTTTGCTAAAAAAAAAACATCTCAATGATTGCCAAGACTTTTGGGAAAATACCTTGTGGACCGACGAAACAAAAGTTGAACTTTTTGGAAGGTGCGCGTCCCGTTACATCTGGCGTAAAAGTAACACAGCATTTCAGAAAAAGAACATCATACCAACAGTAAAATATGGTGGTGGTAGTGTGATGGTCTGGGGTTGTTTTGCTGCTTCAGGACCTGGAAGACTTGCTGTGATAGATGGAACCATGAATTCTACTGTCTACCAAAAAATCCTGAAGGAGAATGTCCGGCCATCTGTTCGTCAACTCAAGCTGAAGCGATCTTGGGTGCTGCAGCAGGATAATGACCCAAAACACACCAGCAAATCCACCTCTGAATGGCTGAAGAAAAACAAAATGAAGACTTTGGAGTGGCCTAGTCAAAGGCCTGACCTGAATCCTATTGAGATGTTGTGGCATGACCTTAAAAAGGCGGTTCATGCTAGAAAACCCTCAAATAAAACTGAATTACAACAATTCTGCAAAGATGAGTGGGCCAAAATTCCTCCAGAGTGCTGTAAAAGACTCGTTGCAAGTTATCGCAAACGCTTGATTGCAGTTATTGCTGCTAAGGGTGGCCCAACCAGTTATTAGGTTCAGGGGGCAATTACTTTTTCACACATGAAAATGTAGATTTGGATTTCTTTTCTCCCTAAATAATAAAAACCCTCATTTAAAAACTGCATTTTGTGTTTACTTGTGTTATCTTTGACTAATAGTTAAATGTGTTTGATGATCAGAAACATTTTGTGTGGCAAACATGCAAAAGAATAAGAAATCAGGACATGTACATCTCGAAATGGCTAAGGTCTTTACCTAACAGTAAGAAGAATTGTTGAAGTCTACTTTGAATCCTCAGAGAAACAGAAAGACATAGACATGCAATGATGTAAAAGGTTCTCTGGGAAGCGCTGCTTGGCAGTTTGGACATAGAGAAGTTCAGGCATCAGAAAAGGCTACATTCTAGTCATGTTGGACAGCAAGAAGTTCTAGGTAGTGTTTTGTTCCTGTGTGTATGATAGAGGTCAGCAGCATACTGTAGCTAAGGCTGGATGAAATCTCCAGGCAATTATGACAAAACAAATATCGGAAACACAGAGAAGAAATTGAGTTGGGTATTGCAAAGAACATTGACCCAGATATTGCTAAGGTCAGTGACCGACATGCAATCTCTGATCCCTGCTGTTCGAGGATCATCTTCATGAGTGTTATTGATTTGTTGCTATGGGGAAAGCTGAATCCTCTGCAAGATATGCCATACCTTTTATCAGCCCTGTGTCCCTAACTGTTCCTAGACAACGATGTGTATGAATTTTAATCCATTGCTGTTTGTGTCACCATCAGTGGTCAACCATATCTATTAAATATCGCATTAAAGCATGTTTTATTCATAAACATTCTGTCTCTGGAAACAGGGTAGAAAACATAACAAAAAATGTTCTTTTGAATATAAATTTAAAACTACGATTCGTGCCTGGTGTTTTATCGGAGGAATTTTAAGTCTTTTTATTTCAACTTAAAGGGATGTATTCTGAAACCTCAAAATTGGCTTCTAAATGTTAAAAAAAAGTTTTCCCATTTAGTCTGATTCTCACTTTGCTCTCAGCAACTGGAATACAGGCAGTCAGGACAAGCCAATGAGGTTTTTAAACCTGCCTGATAAATATCTGCCTGATATCCCTAGTGCTTCTCTGCACTCTTGTGTGTTTTTGTGAAATATTCATTATATTAGTTGCAGTTGCCTCTACTCTGCCTCCCAGTGCCAGCAAATCCCTTTCATTAAAGGTACAAACCATATTCTACAGTCCCTATCTGCTCTTTATACAAGATTCCTGCAGATTTCCATTGTGCTTGGTACAGTGTTGAAGGGTTTATGCAAAAAGCACATGTGTAAGACTGCAAGTAGCCAGGCACTTCACAGTGTTCTGACTCTCTGCGACTTTTATTTCTTTATTGAGAATGTTCCACAAACACTGGGGGAACACTGGCACTACAAGCTGCTATTGCATTTCTTTTAGCAAAAATTTCCTAGTGTGCATTAGCATAGTGGTCCATGAGGGCTCTTGCAGAGATGTCCAAATACCAGGGATTAATATACTACAGGACTGCCTGGACTTTAGTTTGGGTTCCTGTTTCATTGTTGTATTATTCATGGCTAGCTTGTGCTCCAAGGGATTTTTACAACCCCCAACATATTCATGGGCCCTTGAAAATGATGTTTATCAAATAATTGGCTAGGAACATTGAAAACATTAAAGTGGCCATGCATTATTAGATCCATTTGTTTGGCAAGGTCACCAAAAGAGCGTGTCTTTCCCCATTGTGCCCATCAAAGAAGGGTGATATTTGGCTGATCTGATCATTTGGCCCTTTTGCCAAACAATTTTTTTACAGTGACTGGAATAGGGGCTGTCGGGCCAAGAACCGCATCAACGAGCCAATGAAGTCCTCAATCCTGATTTTTGGTCAGATAGTTGGGTAACCCCATCGGAGCGCCCCATGTACAGGCAGATAAGCTGCCAACTTGGTCTAAAGTATTTGAATCGGCAGCTTAATCTGCCCATGTATGGCCACCTTTATATAGTTCTGATCTCAGTCACCACAATCTGTGTTTTTTAAAGACATCGTTTGCATCTCTACAGTTTTTAAATCCTGTATTTATTTTGTTGTTTTTGTAACGGCATTTAGGCTCAGTGTACATGTAGCATTTTAATCGTTGTTACTTTTCTAGTCAACGCACCCTTATCCACACATTGCTGACCCCCATAGTGATATATGTGAAACACTCTGCCTAAATCAGATGTGCTTTGGTTCTGGGCACATTCTAGTCACACCAAATAGGACCCTTTTTTCTTTCGTTTTTGTTAATCTAGGGAAGAAGTATAGACAGTCGCTCTGCTACCAGGAAATACACTCCCTATGTAAGAATAAAAGTTTGGCTTTTGGTGCATATTTACAATTAAGTGTCCTCTAAAGTTCCATTGCACACAATAGACTGGGCAGGTAAAATATTGTTGAACACAGCAGAGCTGCTAACAAATATGCTGACTTAAAAACTATTAACAGGATAGAATTTGTTGGCCTGGGTTGTTTTGTTTTTGGTGTTCCAATGAAAACATTATTACATAGGCAGCATAAATATTCAAAATGAAATGAATTAATTTTGATCATTTAACAAACAACGTGTTGAAAGTCTATTTCATGTGTGCTATCTGAGTGACCGAGTTTCAGTTTTTTCATTTGTATGTGATTTGTAAACCACCATTGCTAAGAAAAAGCTGCTAAGGAAAAGCTGCAGGAATACCAAGTATGAAATGAGAATTGTTTTGTATAACAGAAATTTTACATTTACATGGAATCCAAGCAATCCCTGGGCATCGGCCACTAAGTGAAATAATGGTGATTAGTAGTAGCTGTAATTTAAGTGCAAACGATACTTCATTGTTCTGTGAACATGAAAGTTTATGGCTTCTTGGAAGTGTCGCTCTTACTTTATAGCTGCTTTGTTCTGGCTTGTAGCCTCCGAGAGGTTCTTAGCTTAATGTATTATAATACCCAGATCCATTCCTCCATTGTTCCATAATGAGAAGCATTCAGTTTGGCAATATACTAGTATATTGATTTCAGTATTATGTAACATAAGAGGAAAATCCCCCCCCCCCCCATAACACTTAAATGCAAATGAAATTATTTTGTATTGTGACTCTCTCGGCTGCTGTTTTACAAAATCATATGCAATGCTTTTCCCAGCAGAAGATTATTGAGTTTGATTTAGCTGTGATTTTGCTTAACAAAGCTTCAAACATGTTCCTGCCGTGGAACTGGGATAAAGCTAAAGGGAGATATCAATGATATGCTCAGACTGAGATTTCTGTTCGCAGGGCCATTAATGCACCCCTCAGAGTTAATGGCGGAGATGAGAAGCAGCGGGTTTGCACAGAAACAAAATGTGCTGGGGGAGAAACTTGACCGTAAATGATCCATCACAGGTAATGATCTTTTTATCGGTAAGCTGAAAATCTCTATGAATCTGCATCTGATTGCCTGGAAATTGCTACTTAGCATTCAGCGATATGCATAGCTGTAGGAACGAGAGAAAGGGCATAGAAATAGCTCATGAAGTCGCGTGTTTCACAATATTGCTGAAGTATCAAATAAGGAAACAATTTACGGATTCTTTTTTCTCTTTTTTTGGTGTTCATTTCATCTGCTCCTTTTTGCATAAATTGAACTGGTTCCCCAGGCTGCAAATAGTAAAATCTGAGTAATAACCATCATCTTCCAGCACTTTGTTGGTTTTGTGATACCTGCTGGCTGGTCCGAATAGGAAGAAAAGAAAGAAATTTGTTTCTAGATGGACACAATCATGGATGGCAGTACTCCACATTGACTCCATAGTGCAGGATAAAAACTGGCTACATTACATTCCCATCATCCTGGCACCAAGAGATTGCTGTACTTGATTATTCATAATAAAAAGACAGACATCTCCTCAGCAACAACATACCTGAGAGTAATGCCGTCGCTTTCTGATGGCCACTCTGTAAAGCTTTTTCTCCAAGCAATCTATTCACAGGCACTTTTAGTGATGGATTTGTCAAGAGCTTTTGAAGGCAGAGAATAGCCCTGTATGGAACAAACCGAAACATATTATAGCTGTTTGTAAAGGACACTGATATCAAACTTGGTACAGTGTGTTCCTTACCCACCACATTCTTTTCCCATGTCTTACAGTATCTATCTGCTTTTGTAATGATTTCCCCATGCATTACACTGCACATGTAACAAATTAATGGAAACAGTTTGTAAGAGAGTATAGAGAAGCAGGAACTTCCATATTGATTTGGTGATAAAACATTTCATAAAGTTACCACTTTCGTCATTGCTTTGGGTTATGTATAAATAAAAAAGCCAAGTTCGCTAACATATTTGCTCATTGCCTAGGTTGTGAGTTTGGTTGATTTGCAGGTGTCAAGAGTGCTTATGCATCACATAAAATAGGGTCTATGTTATTGGCATGGAACGTCTAAAGAAGTGACAGCTGGAGCGCCTGTAGCCAAAAGCACAATTCATGAAGGGGTAGATATATAAAAAAAATAAAAGGAGCAGTTCTAGACTTCCACAACCAAAACAAAGATGAGGGTTGTTGGTCTAGGAGGGCCAGGGTGTAGCATAGGCGTACCAGGAGATTTTGCAATCAATTAATTATGAAATGGAGAAAGTATAGAGGAATGCCTATGTGTTACACTTGCATATAGGGTTGCCCTATCCAGTGGCCTGTTGAGGTGGGGGTCTGGAACAAGAGTTCAGATTCCACTCAATCAAAACAAAGCAGCAATCCTCTGAGAGCCTCTGTATAACGAGCTGCTTTTTATCTCACAGCCCAACAAAGGCTGCAGCTGGGGTAGAAGCCATGTTTAGAGGCCTTCCCATTGGACTGCTAATTTGTTCTGATTGTGATTGTATGAACCAAACTGAAAGTGTGACTTTACTATTTGGTGCAAGAAATAGGAGATATCATACATATTTCCTAATTAAAACAATTGGCAAAAAGTATGTACAGCACAAGCTCTATTCGTTGAAATAATGTTTAAAGGTGGGGGGAGGTTTATTGGCAATGATGAATTGATGAAGGAGCTAAAAGGCATAACCTATTGCTTAAAGAAATATACACTTTTGCCCAGGGTAGCTGTTTTTTTATTTGCTTGCTCTCTTACTTCTTTTTCTAGGTCTATGTTGTAAGCGAAGCAGAGGAAGAAGATGATCCAGAAGTTGAATTTTTTAAAATCTCTCACAACTAAGCAAAACCAGAAGCTTCTGAGATAAAAGCCATTGTTTTCTTGCTTGTCTTGAGGTTGTGCGATATAGTGATGCTTCATGTACAGGCTGTTTACTAGCAAATGTGCAAAATTACTCAAGTGGATTAGGTCATTGCAGGGAATTGGGTTGCTGCTTTCATACTAGTGCGAAAGCTTAATTCTAATTGGTTGCTTGGCCTGAGTGGCATTTTGACATTTGCGCCTATACTGGTAGAGATGTTTCAGCTGTCATAAATCTCCATTAATAGATTAATAGAAATATACAGAAAATAATGGTTGGGAGTTTGCCAGCACTACTTATTATTACACTACATATTTGCATTATACTACCAGAGTAATTCTGTAGTAAAATGCACCATGATTTTAATGTCAGACATACTGTATACATCCAGTACTGACAAAGGAATAGTCAGAATTTACTATGAAGCTGTTATTTGGCAACCCCCCTCTCACACACAATGCATTAAAATATGTATTTGAATCCGTATATGTTTTAAACATAATCCCTCTTCATTGGGTTTATGTTGAATGAATATATTTCATGTTTAAAGGAGTTGATCACCTCTCAATTAACTTTAGTATAATGTAGAGAGTGATATTCTGATACAATTTTCAACTGTTTTTCATTTTTCATTATTTGTGGTGTTTGGGATATTTAGCTTTTTATTCAGCAGCTCTCCACTTTACAATTTAAGACATCTGGTTTCTAGGGTCCAAATTACTATGCACTGAGTTGAATAAGAGACTATAATATGAATAGGAGAGGGTCTGAATAGAAAGACTAATACAAACAATTAGCAATAACGATTAACGTGGAGCCTTACAGGGCATATGTTTTTAGGTGGGGTCAGTGACCCCTATTTGATAGCTGGAAAGAGTGAGAAGAAGAAGGCAAATAATTAAAAAAAGAACTATAAAAAATAAATAATGTAGACCAGTTGAAAAGTTGCTTAGAATTGGCCATTCTATAACATACTAATAGTTAACTTATTCAGCCCTACAATTTGCCAACCACTTGGCAAAACAAGTGACAATGTGGTCACTGCCCATAAACTCAGTGACAAAATTGATAAACAGTTTGACATTCTACCCAACTGTAGAATAAAGCACACTTTTTTTAAAAAGATACCAAGAGATATTTAGAGTGTGTGTGGGTTCATGGAAATAAATATAAATATCTCCGCACATAATTCATGAAGGCATCATTCAATTTTACAAAACCTAATTCTGTCTTAACAGCATGGTTTGTATTTGTATAGCTGTAATGCAAACTGTAATTGAATTGTCCATTGAGGGCAAATATTTCACAATGAGCAGAAAATGAATTATAGGATTTAGATTGTGAGTTGTTGTATAGTTTTCCCCTCTGGATACATCTCCAGCAGGGATGCTAGTATTATGTTAAGTACAGATCCGTGGTAAAATTTCACTTGGCTTCCAAAGAGAAAAGCAGCTATTTCGTACCATGCCTTACATTGGTTCTAAATGAAATAATAACTATGTTTAGCAAGATATATTTGTTAAGGGGGAAATCTGCTGTAATACTAAGGAAGCTTTAGATACCTAAGGGTTCTTCATTAGTCTCCCCATACACTGAGGCATGGTCATACATGTTCACTCTCTTTCAGGCAATTTAATTATATTTTGTATGTTATACAAAAACAGTTACAACTTGTTAAAAAAACAAGTTAAATGTTTCATGCATTTTCTCCAGTACTTACCATGCAACCCATCAGGTATGGGACCTGTTATGCAGTATGCTTGGGGTTTTCTGGATAATGGATCTTTCTGTAATTTTGATCTTCATCCCTTAAGTCTACTAAAAAATAATGTAAACATTTATTAAATCCAATAGGATAGTTTGCCTTCGTTTAATTTATTACAACCAGCAGTTGCCTCATTCCTATGCAATGCAAATAGTAGTTTAATAGGCTGAACAATTGCATAGTATATAATTATAGCTACATGGAGATCTGAATTTAGCTGATTGGATTGCAAAGAAAGCAGTCAACTAAGATGAGTGATGTTAATGGGAGAAGTTGCTCTGCCAAACGGAGAAAAATAAAATAAATTGGTCAGTAGCTCACAGAGGCCTGACCAGCTCTCTCGGTGTTGCCAGCTTTAGTGGACTCTATTGACAATTTAAAATTTTCTCTCTAGACATTACTTGCGTTTTATAATTTTTCCTCTTTCATGGATTGGTAAACCACCTAGTAATCATGATTATCTACTTACTTACTGCCTGTAGTCATAACTTACATAATTTACATAGTCTGTATTGGGTCAGTTACAGAAATTGGGCAGTTGGATGGGAAGAGTTAAAAACTTGATTTAGATTAAAAAAAAAGGGAAACTACATTATGGAATAGGACACTTGGCATTGTATATTCTCATTTGTTTATATCATTATTGAATGTTTCCATTTGAAAGCATGATACTAATAATAAAAATGAGGATGCATGTCACTACCTGCTATTAAATATTGGTTAATAAGAACTTGTTCTTGTATTCATGTTATCTTTGCCAATTCGTTCTCAAATAAGAAGCTAGATAGACTTGAAAAGAAAAAGTAGAAAAAAAAAGAAACGGAAAAGATCCCAGAAAAAGAAGAAGTGTAAGCATAAGAAGTACAAAAGCAGCAGCTCTTCCAGTGGCGCATCTTGTAGTAGTGAGAATGAGTCTGAGAGTGATGCAGAACAAAGACACAAGAAGAAGGAGACCAAAAGAGGCAAACATTCAAAGGAATCCGACCAAAGCAGCAGTTACTCTGATGAAAAGCAGAAGACAATAAAGACCAAGGCCTCCGAGCAATTGATGAGTGAACAAAGAAAAAGCAAGAAGGATGTAGTAAGTCCAGACTGTCAGCAGAAATGCAATGAACAGCTTAAAACAATGAAGTTGTAGAAGCAGAAATAACTATGAGAAAAAGAAATATGATAGTGGGAAAGGAAAATATAAAGAGAGTAATAAGGAATGAATGATCAGAGATAGGCAAAGAGCCAGGAGCCTGGACAGGGATAGAGGCAGGGTTAGGAGTCGGGAAAGGGACAGGGATAGGAGCCAGGAAAGGGACAGAGTTTATAAAAGGAAATAGTATTTTACAAAGGACTCTGCACCTTTTGTTGCCTGCTAAAAATCCTTGTACGTATTTATCTTCCTTGTGTAATTTGGGATTTTAAAAAAAATGTTTTTTTACTCAACTGCTGCAGTCTATACAGGCCTGTCAAAAAGGGCCAAAAGCGCTGGAATATAGCCCCCAACTCCAAAGGGCACCCAAATCAAAAAATTCAAAAATATATTCCCAGTCAATTCTCAAAGTTAAAAAATCACTTTTTATTCATCATAGATATTAAAAAAGGCATACAGACCAATTGATGCTTCGCAGCATCAATTGGTCTGTATGCCTTTTTTAATATCTATGATGAATAAAAAGTGATTTTTTAACTTTGAGAATTGACTGGGAATATATTTTTAATTTGGGATTTTAGCATTGTATATCTGTTTGGAATTAAAGAAAATCTCCTTGCCCTTTTGTGCATTACTCCGTGTCACAATGAATGCATTCTGAGCCCATCTTATGAGTGCCGTCTAATGTAAGAGGCAGAATTTATAGTTCAAATGATTCTACCAATTGTAATGAACAGTAGGTTGTCTTTAATGATCCTTACATAGTATAGGTTGTGTGAAAGTAGGGGCTGCAATTGGCAACAGCCCCCTGGCTTGAAACATAAAAAATGAAAGCATTCTATTCAGCTTTCTGTTCCTGCAGGAGTTGAAGTGCTTAAGGCAAGAGTAATGATGGGGAAGAATATAGACATTAGCCATGCATGCAGATGTTTATTGGGTGATTTTAACATTAATTATTTTTTGTCTTTAACTTGATGTCTCATCAAAGTTTTACAATGCTGGGGAGTAGAAATCCAATATAAGCAGGTATGCATATTTTGATGAACTAAAGCAGCAATATGGATTCAATATTGATGTCATGAAATGCTAGACTGTGGTTAAAAAAAACTTGTTGCAGTTAAAAAGGAAAGATGGAAAACTCACTTATTCATGAGTATCGGTAGGCTAACAAACGGGGACTCCTGGGGGGGGAAAGCCTTACTAAGTATCATGGAGCCATTGTGATTTCTGATCATGTCCCTAGTCATGGAGGATAAGCCCCAGAAGAAGCTATGGTTACTGTTCAAGGCACTATCTCAGCAGCTCTGTTGGTGGACGTTGTGATTGTGGGGACTCAAAGCAAATGCTCAGTGTCTTATACTATAATTATTAACTCTTAACCAGTTATAGAAATTGAGCTTACTTTTATTTTATGCAAGTAGACCTAGTGGAGCACAGCACATATGGATGGATATAGGCATACTACGAATTATTCTTTTAAATCAAAGAATAGACAGAATCTATTTTCAGCAAAATTACTATTTATTTTGCTATAAATATGTACTTGTATATATGTGTATATACTACACTTTTAACTGCTGAGAGTCTTATAGGCCTATAATAGAGGCTTCCTATGAACACCAAAGGCCCGACACTGCTCAAACAATTAAGTGCCTCTCTTCTCTTACTGTTGTCTGCAACCCAAAGACATCAGGGGCAGGGTCTCACTTGGTGGCTTTGCTGCATTTTATATCCACTGGGGTTAAGATTTTTTCACATCATAATTACACAGTGCGCTAACCCCTTAATATTTCCTTTTTATTGTGAATTAGTTCTGTCAAGTGGTTATTAATCCCACTCTTTGTTAAAGTCTGAAGCATCACTGTGTGTGTTAGTGGACAAGTCAAATACAGCCACAACAGCTTCGGCCATTGAGCGCCGCACAATGTTCATTGGGTGGGAGAACATTTCATTATAACGTATTCAGTACATTCTTCTAATATTCTTTAGTAGGATCCCTGATCTGAGCGAAGCTGAGAAGCTGTTCATTATGCTGTCATAGAGCCAATTAACACCAAGCTGAAATAGCAACATGTTTTAAGCCTCAACCTTCTTTTTTTTTCTCTCCTCCATCTGGAAAAACATATATAATTTTACAAATTGCTTTTTACTTTTTACTCTGATCACAAGCTTTGTTCAAAGCCACTGGATGTCACTTCTTACAGAGCACAGAAAACATACTGTCAAATATTTCCAAGACTCATTAGAAATGTAACTCTTTACTCTCCGGGCTGAGATACAAAGATGAGGAGTAGGCTGTGCCACGCTTAGGTATCTATTCACTACTAGAGGCATCATTTACAGATGGTAACACAATCATCATTTCAACACTGATTTAATGCACAGATTTTAATGCCTGTTCCAGCCATGGACAATGGAAAAAAGCTCAGCATAGCCAGACAGGAAAGTGTATTTCCCTATGACTAGTCACGGGCAATATTGTAATTATACACCTCATCCTAAATTACGTTTTGAAAACATTAATGGGAAACCAGGCGAGAAAATGATGACATTGGAGAACACTTTTGTCACAATGCGTGTTACAGAGGGCATTAAATGTTTTAGCTGGAAGACTTGACTAATCTGGAATTTATGATGATAATCATGTGCATCGTAATCTGCTCTCCTTATATGAATGTAGTTTATTATAAAATAACCATTACATATGGGATTTATTTTTATCCACTGACGTCTACTGAGTTAGAGAACATCATAGAAGTCTGTTCAGTTGCCAGCCAACTCTGGTATCAGATGGGCTGAATGTTGCAGCTTTGGTCCAAACTGGATTTGGTCTAAGTAGGTATTTGAAGAGGTTATATATCCCTTTGTTTAACATGAGTGCAATGAATAGGGCTTGTGCTGAACATAAGTTTTGCCTTTTTTAATCACAAAAAAAACCTATGGTTTCTGTTGTATCTTGGGCTAAACAGAGAAACTGAAGGTACTCCATGTTTTGTCTTTGCAAGGGAAATGTTTAGATTACCAGTGCACAGATAATCCCCTGCATAATGGACTTCTGACAAAAGTCACAACAAAGGATGAAGGGAGGGATGTATACTGGTAACATAATTTCAAACATGAAGTATCTTAAATGTCCCTATTTAGCTCAAGAAATAACAAAAACCAGGGTCAGACTGGGCCGGCGGGACACCAGAAAAAACCCAGTGGGCCCCCGGCTCTAGTGGGCCCCGCCAGCCCAGATCTGCAACCTGGATTTCTTCTGTCTCAGGGCCCCACCTCTGAACTCTGAGGGCTACTGCCTCAGGGCCTCCCTTCTGACAACCTCGCCGCCGCTCGTGTGCGCAAGTGCACATGCGCAATAGCACATGGAGTTCTTTGCCGCATCCAAACAGTGCGTGCGCTGACGCGCATGCAAAAGTGAGCACACAGAGAGGAGGGGGAGAGAGGAGGGTTACCGGCTGGGAGGCCCTGAGGCAGCAGCCCTCAGGGTCCACGGGGGGGGTCAGATACAGAAGCCCCGGTGTGCCCTGGGCCCCCCAGTCCGACCCTGACAAAAACCATACATATTTTGTGATTGTAGCAATAGGTATCTTCAGATCCTCTTTGGTTACTTACAGTGCTTTCTGGCACATACACCGGAAAGCTCCTTAAAGCTCAAATGTCAATGCTCCAATCACAAAGGAATCAGAAGATGGTGCCCATGAGCTCCGCTGTGCTACTCTGCATAGATCGGTCAGTGCTGCTGCCAGGGACACTTTTTCTAGTAAAAGACTATGCAGGTAGACAGGGCAGTGGAGGGTTTCATTTTCCTTTCAGTAATTACATTCATATTTGAAAAAGGCCAGCTTTCACAAGTTATGATTCCATACATTGAGATGCTATTGGGGAAGAAGTTCTTTACTTTCACGTGCTTGCACAATGGATGCCTGGGCCACCCTTAGCAGATGGTGACAAGGCACTTCTCTGGACCAGAAGAGGAGCACCAGCCCAGAGTTACATGTAAGCCACGAGTGCATTACTATAGAGGAAGCAGATCCTGTGATGGCGGGGGGGGGGGGGGCTGGACCGAGAGGTCTGCTTCCACTAGAGAGCAGGGAGCGACGAGCAGTGTATGGGGAGCAACAAGGGGAGGGGGGTGGGTCAGGGGTGGCTGTGTGTGCCGGACCCCTCTTAAAGGGGTTGTTCACATTCTAAACTTCTTCAGTTCAGTTGTTTTCAGATTGTTCACCATAAACAAAGACTTTTTCAATTGCTTTCCATCTTTTATTTTTTTACAGTTTTCCCAAAATTTAAGTTTAAGAGAGACATTTTATAAATCCTTAATTTTCAGATATATTACTCATCCTTCCTCAAAACATGTAATGATGCAGAAAGAAAAACATTTTGAAAATAATTTTACCTCCTAAAACATTATATCAGAGCTGCAAAAAGATCTTTACAGATCAGAAGCTAGGCTGAAATGAAGAGTGGGAGTGTCTGTTCATTCTCTCACAGGAAGTGGTCACAGCACTGACTGACAGGCCGAACTCTGCAGGGAAGCCACCCCCCTCCCACCCTCTGTCCTGTGTGTCCCAGCCTGCACATAGTGTATATACCCGCGTATTAGTTTTTCAGCATCCAAAATGTGCTGAAAAAGTCTACCTCGGCTTATACGCGGGTCAGCGGTACCCGACCTGAGTAGCTGAGATTGCAGTCACTTTTAATCATTCCTATACCGACAGTTCACTTGGGGAGAGACTGCAATATCCCACAATGCCCTCTGTTGGTTATATGAAAGAATAACAGTGCGCCCTCTGTTGGTTATATGAAAGATTAACAGTGACTGCAATATCACACAGCGCCATCTGTTGGTTGTATGAAAGAATAACAGAGACTGCAATATCACACAGCACCATCTGTTGGTTGTATGAAAGAATAACAGGGACTGCAATATCACACAGTACCATCTGTTGGTTGTATAAAAGAATAACCGGGACTGCAATATCACACAGCGCCCTCTGTTGGTTATATGAAAGATTAACAGTGACTGCAATATCACACAGCGCCATCTGTTGGTTGTATGAAAGAATAACAGTGACTGCAATATCACACAGCACCCTCTGTTGGTTATATGAAAGAATAACAGTGCACCCTCTATTGGTTATATGAAAGATTAACAGTGACTGCAATATCACACAGTGCCCTCTGTTGGTTATATGAAAGAATAACAGTGACTGCAATATCACACAGCGCCCTCTGTTGGTTATACAAAAGATTAACAGTGATGGCAATATCAAACAGCACCCTCTGCACATGGTAGTGGGACAGTGGGACAATGCACACAGTAATCCGTTTGGCAATTCTCTGTCACCATCAGCTTTGCAAAGAAGTCCGGTTGATCGCTGGGGGGTCGCTTTGGCAGAATGTGCGCTGCTGGGAGACAGGGCTATAGTTGTGTCTAGGCTTATACTAGAGTCAATAGGTTTTCTCAGTTTTCTTAGGTAAATTAGGTACCTCGGCTTATACACGGGTCGGCTTATACACGAGTATATACGGTAACTGTCTTATGCTGCTGCCTGATCATTCACTTATAAATATATATCTTACATGCTCAACATAAATCAATAGATGTGAAGGTTAATAGAAACTGTAATAGTACAATTTTCTTTTATTTAAAGCACAATAGTATTGTCCTGTATCCCACAGCAAATAGGCGTCAGTCTCAAATGTATCTGCCCAACTGGACATAATCTATAGTCCATTATAGATTGTTATACAGTGACTATCCATCTCCCTGCCTCAGGCACAGGGAGTTGCAAGGGAATACGCACAGCTGTTCTGAAACAATTTATGATCAGGTGCAGGGAGTTGCAAGGGGAAAATGCAGCTGTTGTGGAACAGTTTATGGTCAGGCATGGGGAGTTATAAGGGTATACGCGCAGCTGTTCTGGAACAATTTATGATCAGGTGCAGGGAGTTGCAAGGGGAAAATGCAGCTGTTGTGGAACACTTTATGGACAGGCACAGGGAGTTGCAAGGGAATATGCGCAGCTGTCCGGAACAATTTATGATCAAGTGCATGGAGTTGTATGGGGGAAATGCAGCTGTTGTGGAACAGTTTATGGTCAGGTGCAGGGAATTGCAAGGGAATAAATGTAGCTGTAATGGAACAATTTATGATCAGGTGCAGGGAGCTGCAAGGTTAAATGCAGCTGTTCTGGAACAATTTATGATCAGGTGCAGGGAGTTGCAAGGGGAAATGCAGCTGATGTTCTGGAATTGTATAACATATAATAACAGATGCAGGGAGTTACAAAGGAAAACCGAAAAGACGTTGATTGCTTTTGTATACAACATAATACTGTGTAGAAAATAACTATGGTACTTACACTAACTGCTCATACATATTGCCCCCAGAAAACAATAAAATACTTTTAGTTGCAGATTTTGTTTTATTTATACAGAAGTTTGCTTTTCTTTTTTTTCCCAATTGTTGTAGGGCAAGGGAAAGGAATGAGGGATGAAGGGAGGGGAGGAAAACAAACAGGGCAGAGAGAGGGTTAAATGAACAGGACAGAGAGGTGGTTAAATGAACAGGACAGAGAGGGGTTAATGGAACAGGGCAGAGAGGGGTTAAATGAACAGGGCAGAGAGGGAGTTAAATTAACAGGGCAGAGATGGAGAGAAACAAACACTGCAGGGAGAGGTTAAATAACCAGGGCAGATAGGGAGAGAAATCAATAGTGCAGGGAAAGGAAGGGGAAAGGAACAGGACAGAGAGGGACAAAAAAGAGCAGGTCAGTGAAGGGAAAACAAGCAGTAAGGGTTAACAGATGTCTGCAGGGAAGGACTGAGTGTGACATCAGAAACACGCCTACTCCTCCCTTGCTGGCTGTTGCTCTGTAACTTTGGTAGAGCTGGTGGCTACAAAGTCTGATACTGGAAAGTCTTGGACAAGAACTTGCAAAGGGGGAGGGCTGAGCACAGTTTTCAAGCTAATACAGACATTTTATTAACAGGGCCAGATTTACATAATGGGCGCCCCTAGGCCCACTGCCGTTCGTCGCCCCTGTCGCCTTCCCTTTATTCGTGCAAATTTTCATCAATGGGGATTGGTGCATGGTGCATGGGATGGTTAAAAATGAGTTTAAAAATCCAACACATTCCAGTGTTTTTGGACCAATGTTGGTGTGGTTGGGTAGCATGCCGCCCCCCTAAAATCCTAGGTGGCCTTTCCACAAATCCGGGCCTGTTTATTAAACATGTCAGGTTACAGGATAAAGATTGACGGTAAAGTTACACAATTATTCATGAAAAAATTTTACAGTTTACATTTACAAATACCACGTCCCACGTCTCAATATTTATCATTTAAGGATGATTCAAGTAGTCTGGTTTGGAGATCAGGTCATCTGGATTATTTCCAGTAACCAAATCCTGGGGTGATTTGAGATTATGAACCTCGGGTGAGAAAGATTTACAGATTGCGATTGAGCAGTTTACAATAGAAACTTAATTAACATAAAAACAAAAACATGCAATACAGTTCAATATGGCGCCTCCTTTATTTCATCTCTGGGTCAAAGGGTTCCCTTGGATAGGAGGAACCTTGTATGCTGTCATGTTTATGATTGTCTCCGTTGGGTGCATGTCAATAAAATGGTGCCTGTTCTGTATACTATATCTGGTTGGGATAATAGGTAGTAATCCTGCTTAGCTTTTATTTGTTCACTAGCCTGTAGATTTATCAAGCGTCAAAGTGAAAATTTGAATTTCCAATTGGAATTTAAAAATTTAAATTTTCGAGTTGATTTTAGTGTAATTCAGCTAGGGAATAGTCCAATTTGATTCGAGTTTTTAAGAAAATCTAAATTCGAATTTCGAAATGTATCGCGTACTTTCCCTTTAGGGAATTCAAAGTCAACTAGTAGCCACCTGAAACCTGCTGAATTGGTGTTTTAGCCTATGGGGGACATCCTACATCAATTTGGAGTAGTTCGGTGGACTAATTTCAGTTCGATCCTATTCATCTGAATTGAAAAAAAAATTTTTTTTTTAATAAATTCCAATTTGCTGTTTTTTTCGACTTTCAAGTTCATGGGAGTTTTTAGAAACTCCCATGAACTCAAAATTCGACCCTTGATAAATCTGCCCCTATATGTATCCATTTAGAACATTAAAAGAGTCGGCGATCCCCTCCCAGAACTGCTTTTGAAGGTGAAAAATACAGTAAGACTTTACACTTCAATATTAGAAAAATGGTCACAAATAGAGAATAAAAGTAATTGGGAAAAGTCTTTATTTCTGGTGAACTATCCGAAACAACTGAACTGAAAAAAGTGTTTAAAGTGAACAACCTCTTTAAGATTTTTTTCCAGGGGGGACCCAGTGGCACGTTGTTATTTCACTGTGAGCAACTAGAATCATTGGGTGGTGTCGAACCTAATTTTACCTTTCCTTTAGCTAAATTTAACCTGATCTATTAGTTCACTCTTCAGGCCAATATTTCAGATCACAGGGATGTTTATATAGATAGATCAATCACCCAAAGTCCCACATCCACAGCTTGCTGACTTGACAGTCTCTATGGCCTTATCATTATCTAATTGAACCCTAAGGTATTGATTTGGTAATTTTTCCCATTTTAGTATATACATTTTTGGCCATTGTGCCACTATACATTTGGACAGCAGCTTGCACAGCAGATGAGCAGATTTCTTCAATATGGTAGAGCTTCCAGTAGGAGGTGCTGTTGTTTAATTAATGTACTTCTCTTGCTACAATGTGATTCTGCGTCTATCTAACGTTCATAGATCTGAGTGGTACATTCTTCCATCAGGTCTTATTTAGCAAAGGAAAAATGAGAAAATGGTATTTTTATTGTTTAGATTGTAAGCTCTACAGATCAGCTAACTTTTTTAATAACAAGGTTAGTACAGCACTGTGGTGGCATGCGAATGGCACTCCGGGTTTTTTAACCGCCACTTTGCTCAAGGCAGAAAACTAGGGGGAAAACACTCCTCCTCTATACCTGTTACTGCTTCCAGTATGTTTGGCTGTCATTATCAGGTTGCCCATAGGCAGGGTGTTGGGGACCAGCAGATACAGGTATTAAAAAGTGTGGTTAACCTTTAAGTTAACCTTTAGTACATTACAGAATGGTCAATTCTAAGCAGATTTTTTATTTATTTTTAATAATTTTTAAATGATTTGCATTCTTCTTCTGACTCTTTCCAGCTTTCAATGGGGGTCACTGACCCCATCTAAAAAACAAAAGCTCTGTAAGGCTACAAATGTATTGTTATTGCTGCTTTTTATTACTCATTTTTTTCTATTCAGACATTCTCTTGTTTATAGTCCAGTCTCTTCTTCAAATCACTGCATGGTTGCTAGGATAATTTTGACCATAGCAAACAGATTGCTGAAATTGCGACCTGGAGAGCTGCTGAATTAAAAGTTAAATAACTTTGTTCTAACCCCCCATTCTTCCTTTTTCTTTTCTTTTCTTCCCTTCTCTTTATCTCCCCCACCTCTACACATACTACTTTTTCCCCCTACATACTCATAAACCTAATGGAGCCTCAAGATCCTTATTTATGTTCACCATTACCTGTACTGGTTTGACAAAATTTATGTGAATGATTAAATGGGTGGCTCTCAATTCTGTACTATTTTATTTTCATGTTTTTCAATAAAACTATGTTATAAAAAAAAGGTAAATAACTCAAAAACTACAAATAACAACAAATGAAAACCAATTGCAAATTGTCTCAGACTATCATTCTCTACATCATACTAAAAGTTAACAACCCCTTTAATTACTGCTGTTTTGGCCTGAGCACAGTGGAGGTCAAAATATCCTGTGCTACAGACCTCAATTGTCCCTGACCTGTGTGAACAGTTAGCACTGAAATATACTATAATTGCCTATACATTGTGCTGGAGCCGTCTTCCTCCTGATTTCAGTTTGGCTGATGCAAGAGGAAAGACATTTTTTACAAAAGTGGATTTTGGGAAATGTAGTCTGTTCTCAGGTGAATATATGCCTAGAGATTTGCTTAAAGGAACAGGAACATCAAAAAAATGAAAGTATTACAATGTATGCATTTGTTGGAAAAACACAATAAATAAAGAGAGGAAAAAAATGAAAGTGTTTTAAAGTAATACAAATATAATATAGTGTTGCCCAGCACTGGTAAAACTGCTGTGTTTGCTTCAGAAACACTACTATTGTTTATATAAATAAGCTGCTGTGTAGCAATGGGGACAAACATTCAGTGGCGTAACTAGACCCCTAAGGGCCCTGGTACATAAATTTACAACTGGGCCCCCCATGCATTGGACTGGAACACAGTCTCCCATAGACTCCATTATAATCATATAAATGAACTTTTTAAAAATGATTTCCTTTTTCTCTGTAATAATAAAACAGTAGCTTGTACTTGATCCCAACTAAGATATAATTAATCCTTATTGGGTTTATTTCATGTTTATATGATTTTCTAGTAGACTTAAGGTATGAAGATCCAAATTACGGAAAGCTCTGTTATCTGGAAACTCCCAGGTCCTGAGCATTCTGGATAACAGGTCCCATACCCCTTAATTTTCCCTACTAAGTCCAGATGAGTCAAAAAATACTATATATACATAATAATAATTAAGTTATAGGTGTTCAAAATAAATTTTATTTGCTGACTAGGCTTGCAGCAAGGAGATTTCTTTTTGAATCTGCCAGTGCTACAATATGCTTCCAGTGCAACTGTGTGCAGCGTCGGACTGGCCCACCGGGATACCAGTAGGGTTGCCACCTGGCCTGGCCGGTAAAAATGATGGTTGATCCCAATGTTATTAATAGGGAAATGGGATAAACATATAGGAAGGCTGTTATTTTTTTCAGGAAAGGGTGGCAACCCTAGATTCCAGGAGAACTCCCGGTGGGCCCAGGTGTCAGTGGGCCTCTTGCTTTTAACCATTTAGCCTATTTCATGGTCATTACCTATTTCTTTATGGGGAAAATGCTTAATAATGGAAGAATATAGGAAGTACATATAAGAAGAATATAGTAAGTAGATATAAAAGGAGAATAGAGAGTTTAAGGAGAGGAGGAATAATAGTATAGAAAGTGGGCCCATAGTCTTCTGTTGTAGTAGTTTTCTGGTGGGCCCCTGGCATCCCAGTCCGACACTGACTGTGTGTTGCTGTACAACAGCATACTCCAAAATGTTATCGGGGTTAAAATTATGGGTTTGAGTGGCTCAAGTCTATAGAAGGGGGGATCCCTTTTCTCGTGTAATTATTCATTTTTCCTGGCAGGAGGCTGCATTCTTTCTCTAACATAGTAGGGAATTGGCAGGGCCACAACTAGGGGTAGGTAGATAAACCTGGGACTTCAATAAAAGATTTTTTAAATATCTATCCCTTATATTTTCTAAATTCCCAGGGTGTTTTAGCTGATACCACCATTAGCAGAGATGTTGGGATGTTTAACATAATTTACCAAGGCATGGGACCATCCTCTGTATATAGGAAATGGTGTTTATATAATTTCATTCTTTACTCACACACTGAATGCACTTGAATCCAGTTATAGTTAATTGATCTAGAATGCAATTGCAGCAGATGAAACTCCCCCTCTTGGCCACACCTACACTGGAATTATAAATGCTGCATTTTGGGTAAAAAAAGGTCTGAAATTACATTTAGCACACTGCATTAGCTGTTGTAAATCACTCCTCATTGCTGGGTCCTAAGTTCAGTTCCAGCCAGGGCACTATCTGCAAGGAATTTATATATTTCTTTACCAACTAATCTCATAATCAATGTCCACCAAAATCAAAGCATAAATCCACCCCTGCTCTGGAGGCTATAAACTGGTAAAGCCCATTCATTTACAGGAGACCGGGCCTAGAAAGGTCCAGTAAGCAGGCCCTTCCTCGTTGTTCCTCCTGCACATTAACCAATTACCTTTGATGACTGGAATTAGTTGGGACTACTTAAATGGACATTCCAGAGCAGAAAAACAGCAAGATGGAAAATTATACTGTCAGAAAGCTTTACAGATATTCCTTAGATGTAATTGGTGAGAAACATGAGAGAAAGAACATTCCTTGCAGGTGTCAGCTAGTTTCTGAAAAACCACAGGGATGAAGTGAACTTAGATTCCCTGAGATGGGGGGGGGAGTGCATAGGGTCTGCTGAACAAAATGGCTTAAATTTACAGAAAACCACTATAAAACCAGTATGAAGGGCTCCAACAGCTGTACTTCATCTGGTCTAATAGGATAATTCTCTCTAAATAATTCTCTCTAATAAATTAATTCTCTCTAAATTACAATAATAATCTATAAAATGTGTCATTTAAAGTTCAAAAAAATGTAAAAACAAAATAAGACGCATCACCTGGACCTTCTAATCCTGCTATTCCATAGCCATAGTCTCTTCTAAAAGCTATCATCCCATGGCTAATATAGGCACCATCTCTCCCTACTGTACCTGCTATCACACTGCCACAGTCCCTTCTCAGAGACCATTATCCCCACTGCTACTATAGGCACCATCTCTCCCTACTATACCTGCTATTCCACAGCCACAGTCTCTTCCCAGAGGCTATTATCCCACTGCTACTATAGGCACCATCTCTCCCTACTATACCTGCTATCCCACAGCCACAGCCCCTTCCCAGAGACTATTATCCCCACTACTACTATAGACACCATCTCTCCCTACTATGATGTCCCATGAGAAGGGGAGAGGAAGGGATGAGTGGAAAGTGGTGGGGAGCAAATCAAAGAAGAAAGTTAAAGAGAATAAGTGCTCTGGTGTAATTACCATTGAAACTGAAAATAGGTTTGTTTTGCCAGGGGGGAAGTCATGGGGGGAATTGGCAGAGGAAGAAGAGGCGAGAATAGAAGAAAAGTCTCCCTTCTGTTATTTCCAGTAGGAAAAAGAGTAAGAGGGAAGAGATTTCTGAATCCCAGAAAGCAGATTGGGAGTCCCTGGAGGAGGAGGAGGAAGGAGGGATTGTGAGCCATGAGACAGGTATAAGGATTCAGGTGAAAAGATCAGGAGGCAAAAGTTCTGACAAGTCTTTAAATAAGAAACATAAAGATGGCTCTTGATATGCATTTTATGAACATAACCATAATGTTAAATCTTGTTTATTGGCTGATGGGTGCAGGGAGGGAAAATGGTGTGGAAAGGGAAACCTTGTATATAATTTTCAATGGTGATAACGACTCTTGGACAGACAAAAGATCCCGCAGAACATGTTGAAAAATGTATTGTGAATGAACTGCTTTTCATTAAGACAAAGGAAACTGAGAAAACTGTTGGAAATATGATGCTTTGCAGGAATGTTTATTTTTCCTTTTTGATGTATTATTGATTTATTTCTTACTTCTGATCTGATCCGTTCCCAAAGGCAATTACTCTTATTGTGCTTTCCTAACCTTTTGCTAATTACAGCTGTTGCTATGTGAGAGGCCAATATGTGTGGAGCCCAGGGCAATCATTCTATTGCTCTGATCAGCGACCTTTAAACTTAGTGAAAACACGGCGTTCATTTCAGTGGGGTTTTAAAAAAAATGCTCAGAATTCAATGTTAATCAAAACATTGCTTCTCGCTAATACCTTGCTTGATTTGTCATTTGCCAAAATAAAAATGAAACTCTAACTGAATTCATCCCAATTGGAGCAGCGCCTGTGGGGGGGGGGGGCTGCTCATTCCCACTTGCTCTTCGCTTACAAACACTTTTTATAAAAAGAAAAACTTCAAATAACCCTTAGGATCCTCAGAAATAAATATCTATTAAGTGTATTTATGTTGTCATTGATTAATTTCTCACTACTTCATTTGGTTTCGATTTAGAACGATTTGATTCTAATTTAATTAGCATATAATTTGAATGTGTATAATTACTATAATTATGACGTTCAGGTAAGGCTGCTTTATGCTGAAAGGCAATGTCACATTTACCAGGCAGCATCTCCTTACGAGGGGAAAGAGCTTCTTGCCCTGATAATCCAGGCGCTAATTAGCACATTGCGTTATAGAGAATAGGCCGGTGCTCCTGGGGGTGAGGGGGACAGATTTGTCTTTGATGGAATCGTAGGGGGTGTCTGCCTCTCTCTCTCCTGTTTACACCTAATTCGTTCTTATTCACCAGGAGCTGCAGCGTTTATTTCTGTTAAACCTTCATATACATAGTAATAATCCGATATTGAGCCAAACACCCAGAACGGATACAAAACAGTCCTAGTCCCCAAGGTGAGGGATAAAAGGACTCGCGGTTTTTTTATATGAAAATAAGTTATTAGTTGGTCAGTTCGGCGCGAACCTTATGGACGGAGCCAGGACTTGCACAAACTCACTGCTCTCCGCGGTGCTGAAACCCTCCAACCCAGCAGCTCCTCCTTACAACTCCCAGAGGTGCCCCTGTATTCTCAAATATGACCTGACACACAGGCAGAGATATGAATAGAAATATATGTAAAAGACAAAATCTTCTTCTATAGGCAGTTCCATGATAGGGACTTCAGGAATACACACATTTATGATAAGTGAAAAAGAAAAACAGAGAAAGATAGATAGATAATAGATAGATGATTAGATAGATGATAGATGATAGAGAGATAGATAGATAGATAGATAGATAGATAGATAGATAGATAGATAGATAGATTAGATTAGATAGATAGATAGATAGATAGATAGATAGATAGATAGATATTTAAAAACATAGAGTTCCCTGGTTAGAACAGATATAGACATGCAGAAGTCAAATTGTAGTGGCAGATTTATAAATATGGAACTATCTCATAAGAATAACATCTCATTCCTAATACATATAGAGGCAAGACCCAGGGTGTACAGTAGATAGAGAGATAACGAGAGCAGAGGGATGAGGAGGGGCCTAAGTCATTGAACAGAAACGAGAAAGAGAGAGAGAGAGAGAGAGAGAGAGAGAGAGATGAAGTCTCTTGAGCAAGCAACAAGGGATGAGTCCCCAGAGCCCACTGTCTAGTTTTAGCCTTCCCATAATAAACAAAATGCCGGTTTCACTTAGTAATGAAGATGTTTTCATAAACAACGTAATCCATGTAGGGAAAGTTTATGGCAGAATAGGAAAGATTCCCCTCGGAACACAGAATGTACATTCGCTATTAGTAAAGTGTTTGTTGTACTTAACTAAAGGAAAACCAAAGCAGTGCCTGTGATGGCCGCAAGATGGCAGTAAAGAGCCAATATTATTCTATACAGATCCTACTGTATTTTGTAAAGCCCATGGAACTGCTGCATTTTTACTCTTCATATAGAGATGTAAAACGCATATATATATATATATATATATATATATATATATATATATATATATATCTATATGTATATATATATATATATATATATATTCTTAAGGTACTACAAATATTGCTTCATGTAAATTAATATATACGCCCGTATAGTGGCGAATAATGCATAAAATCTAGCGCGCACAGCACCAAGATAAAGGTGTGTAAAAGTTATATTTGGATCAGATTGTTGACAAGATAGTTTACATGCTCGTGTGTGTTTATTCGCAGCCCTTCCCTGCAAGTGCCTATTATTTAGCTGCATCAGAGGATCAGGCAGATGAGCTAAGCTCTACTTACAGGGGGTATTAGTGGGCCTAATAACAGCCCTTTATGGAGTTAGTCATTGCTGACAATTGAAACCTTCTATCTGGGGACACGCCCAGCCCTTTTTCTTTTTTTGGGGGGAGGCTCCATTGATAGACATTTGTCTGACCCCCCAGGGCAGAGCTATAACCCTCCTCCCCAGTTCCTTCTTGATCACTGAACTGAGTCCTGCCCCCCAAAGCCTGTCACAGCTCCTGATCTCATTCATTTCTTCCCTCCCTTGTTCTGCACTGAAGAGGCTAAAAAGGACCTAAAACTCAGAGACAAAAACGTCCAAAAGATGAATTTCATACATTTACTAAAGGGATGAGTGATGAATAATAAGCCAATTAAACTTAGCCATTGCTAATTACCAGCATGACAGTGGAAAGGAAATACAAACTCTTATTATTACATTTTCAGGCTAGAATAGAAAATGTTTACATTTTAAATTTCTAGGGTAAATGTGTGGCTACAATTTCAACAAATTCGTTTGCCCAGATCATAAAGCACTTGTAATTGCGACTTGTACTGAAATGAACAACTGTCACCTCCTTTCTATACGTGTTTTCACTGCTCCCTGTCCTTGTCTCCAGCACACAATGTCTGCCTCCTTTTCTTTTTTTATTTTAAGAAACCCAAATGACTTTAATTTAGCATTTTGTCCCCCCTTTTAGTGGCTGGAAACAAGACAAACACCAGTTAAAATCATTTTCATTTCAATAATTGCCTTCTGGTCAATTTAACAGTGCCTTATTTTGAAAGAAGCTGTCTAAATGAGATTCCTCTTCCGAGTGTGTTCCCAGGCCTGATCCTCAGACTTTAATTATTCCTGACTCCTTTTTCTCTCTCTCTGAATAAGACGCTGCACTGGATAATCACAAAGAAGTCCAGAATATCCTTGAACCCCTTCAATAGCGTCCACAGAATATTTGCATAGATGGCCTGCCTTTGGAAAAATACATAGAAGAGAATAATAAAGGAGAGGGTGCTTTCCTACCGTTAAAAGGCTCAGTTATCAAATTAAGTGCTTATTTTAGAAGCTTTCAAATCGCTTACATTTTATCTCCACTTGCCCTTTACCGTTTGACATGCAAATTTCGTGCAGTTAATTTGGACAATTAAAATCGATCTTCAAGGGATGTTTTGTCCCAGGGAAGATTTTTAGTTTTTTTTCCCCCTGGACTAGCTTAGATAAAGTTGGTCAGGACAAATGATGTCTAGCAGATTAATTAGGTATTTGATAAGACATGAATCTCTAATGAGGGAATACAACACACATGGGGTTGCTCTGTGTTCAAAGTCAAAATTAATAACAGGGAACAAGATTTCTATTTGAGCTTGGAATGTCTGCTGCAGGGTATTTATTGTAGGGCTTCCACTGGGATTATCTGTAAACCGAGATTTCTTAAATCTATTACTATTACCCTTTATTCCGTTTTTTTTTATCTATTGAAATTAGTCTGGAAACAGGTTTGTAATGTTATATTTCGTTTCATTTACAGTTCACTGAGAATTGTTTCTATTTTAACACAAATATCTCTTTCTCTCTATATATAATATTTTATATCTCAGTTAACAGATTCGTCCCTGTTTTAAAAAAAATAAACAAAAAAACCCCCAAGTAATTGAATTTAATTTACAGTTCACTGAGAATTATTTCTATTTTAATAAAAATATCTCTTTCTCTCTCTCTCTATATATATATACATAATATGTTCATCCCTGTTTTTAAAAATAAATAAATAAATCAACAAAAAAAAACCCCCAAGGAATTGAATTTCATGATCTGAAGTCTTTAATACGAAAATCAAAATATGACCAGGTTTTTTTTTTCTATAATACAGATAAACGCATTTAAATTAGATTTTTTTTTAATTTAAGCGTCTGAGTGAAATGTTAAATCAACATTTTAAATATCTCTTATTTATATATATATATACAGTATATATTGATTTTCACAAAGTGCATCATAAAAAAGGGGGAAAAATGATCCTGAATTTCTGGAATCCAGAAGAAATTATTGGAATAAACGTTTACAATGGAAGAAAAAAAGGAATAATAAATCAACAAGACCTTTCTGAAACCTGTTTTCATACAGACAATTGGAAATACAGAGGAAATCGTCCCAAATATTCCCCTCATTTTCTTCCATCCTCTCTGCGTTTTAAAGATGAATTGGGATTTTTGATTATAAAAAAACTGTTAAACTGCTAAGAGATCTCATGGGGGGGTAGTGTCGTAATCCACAAAGGAATCAGATGGATTCTCTGTTTTTTATTGAGCGTTTTCATGAAAAGAGCAAGTCTCGAAGTGCGATATTTTCTAGTTCCAGTTTGCCTTTGCCAGTACAAAGGGTCCAGTGCACACGAGCAACAAGTAGCTATGAACCCCCCCCCCCTTCAAAAAAAATCAGTCATATTTCTAAGACGTCTTTATGGGTTTTAGTCGCCATAAACAGGCTGAACCCCCAGGTTGAAGTCCATAATGTGCCCCCCTCCTAGGAGTCATTCTCAGTGTCCTTTCCAGGCCTAACCCCTTCCAGAATGAGTTCGGGGGATTCAGATCTCGGGGTCTCCAAGTTGCTGGCGTCTGTGTCGCTGTCGCTTCCCTTTTTGCCCCCTCCACCCCCGTTGTGCGTCTTGATGTGTTTGCTCAGGTGGTCGCTGCGCATGAAGCGTTTGTTGCAGACAGGGCAGGCAAAGCGCTTCTCCCCAGTGTGGGTGCGCAGGTGCCGCTGAAGTTCGTCGGAGCGAGTGAATCGCTTGCCGCAGAAGAGCCAGTTGCAGACGAAGGGCCTCTCCCCGGTGTGCCAACGCAGATGCGCCTTCAGGTGAGACGTTTTGCCGTAAACCTTACCGCAGCCGGGTATATGACAGCTGTGCAGCCCCTTCCTCCTCAGGCTCGCCCCAGCTGGCCCCAGTCTTTCTGCCTCATGACAGTTGGGGCAGTCGCAGGTGGCCCGGCCTGAATACCTTCTGGCTGAACGCCCTGACCCCCCTGCTCCCGCCCCTGCTGCCCCGGCGAGAATGGGGCCCCCAGAGTCCGGATAGGAGGGCAGCACCGGCTTGAAGGCGTCTTGGGTGAGTAGGTGCTGACCCCCTGGGAGCAGGTGAGAGGCGCCGGTGGAGCTGAAAGCCGAGTGGGTCAGAGAACTGAAGTCCGGACTGTAAGCTCCGAGCTGTCCATGTGCGGCAGCCCCAGAATGGAGGGCCCCTTGAGTGTTCTGTACCTCCAGCCAAGTGCTGGGAGCAGCAGCGTGTACATCCCACCAGGCCGAAGCGCCGCCAGACACCTCCGAGTGGAAGCCAGACTTATACCAGGACTCGTACGGGTGAGCCATTCCCACGCGCGGGTACAGACCTTCCGCGGAGGCGTGAACCTTGGAGATGAAAGCAGACTGGCCGGCTGATTCCTGCGGGGACACCCCTGAGGCGCTGGAAAAGAGTCCACTGTAGTCACTGCTGAAGGCAGATGAGGTTGGGGAGGTGGAGGCCAGGCAGAAAGCGCTGTTGGCTGCGGCTGTTCCCCCGGTTAGGGCACTGGAGGCCCTGTTGGTGGCTACTGCGAATCCCCCGAGGCTTGAGCCCAGGCTGCAGCTGGACGAGGAGCGTTTCCAGGGGTGAAAACCGGCTTTGGCAAAGGCGCTGGACTCCGGAAGGCTACTCAGGGGGCTGCTGTTCCCAATCTTATTGCAGGTGGCGGCCAACATGGCTAGGGGAGTGGTACCAAATCTCGGCTCTTCCTAAAGAGGACAAAAAAACATTATTATATAAAACCATTAGCTGTCTGTTCACCCCTCTCTTTCTACTCACATTTCTCCTACAGAACCATGATCCAATTTTATCGACTAATGCTTGCTACCAGCAACCTCACCCAAAAGTTACCCCGCTACCCCCACTACTGCTGGACACTTTCTAGGTGCAGTTTTCTGACTAACTTGATTAAAGTCCCATTTCATGTGCAACATTTGGTCGGAGGTCCCTTTAACTTTTAAAATTACAGATGCAACTCTCCTGTGTCACCTTCATTTCCAGTTTGAAGAAAAATTGGGACCTTAAATAAAACTCCCGTTATGAGACCCAACTGTCATTGAAACTCGGCTTAGGTTAGAGGGTAACTAGGCATTCTCCCCAAACCTCACTTAACTGACCTGCATGCTGCCCCTGCCCCTGCTTCAGTACCCCTCCCCCAGTGGGGCAACTCCACAGTGTGGTCACTTACACAAAGCCCCCCCCCCCAAGTGCTGCCTCTAATGCTCCCTCCAAGTGACCCATAACCCAAGTCCCTGACACTTCCACATCCCAGGCACAAAGAAGCCCCCCAGAATCATCAAACCCTTCAATGTGGTCCTTACATAATTAGAGCCCATATCAACTGCCCAATTCCTGCTGATTGAAACCAATGTCATACCCAGCGGACATCCCAAGACTAATATTCTCAGACTTTAGAATTAGCCCTACTATTGAGATTAAAAATAGGGGTCAGGAATCTGCTCCACCTGATTTTAATACCAGGAACTGGACCCTGCATACATGGGGTATCCTGGCAGCTGACATATCCTTTTTTGCAAATGCTGTTGTGTGTGGCAGGAATTCTCTTCTTGCTAATTGGGGGTTGGTTCCCATTTCTAGCCATTATCCCTGAAACCGAGTCCCTCTCCTGAGAACTTACACTAGGACATCAGGTTTATGTCTGAAATCAAAGTGCCAATAAAACATTTTATGGCTGCAATTCTTTTTTTTTTTCTTTGAGTTCAGGGGTACAATAAAGACCGTGAATGGAAATTATTCGCAATTGCATATGAATTTGCGAATATCAAATGAGCAATCCAAACTGAGCGATTTACACATCTAATCGCAGCGAGGGAGCGACTACAGTCAATATTAGTTCGTGTATTTCAAGGGAACGGAGGAGACAGTTCTGGGCTTTGGTTAATTCAACCCAGGTGCTGAAGTATCTAAATACTAAACAGATGGGCAGGGGGGCCGGGCAATAGCCGTGACAGTGTCAGGCAATATCCATAGTGGTGTCAGTGTCAGACAATGCCCGTATGGCAAGTCATAGAAGTAGTGTCAGGTAGTAGTATCATTACTGACAATGCCAGGCTAGCAGCATGCAATGACGTTTTATTTATTACCAATTGGTGATGGTGATACATCTGTTTTAGATATATGAGTGTAACTACTTCCCAATGCCAGGGCTAGTGCCAGATAATACCAGGCTTACCAGGCTTAATGGCAATATCCATGTAAAGCCAGTGCTGAGTTTATTCAGGGGTTAGCAGCAGTTCTAGGCAATATAAGTTTAAGTTTTAAGTGCCAGGCATTGGTATTGCTAGACAAATAATTGCTGTCGGTGGCACTACCAGGCACTGTCAATACCAGGCCGTATAATGGTATATAGGCTGTAAGGAATATTTAGGATTAGTGGCAATGCCAAGTAATGCCGGTGGCTTTGGCGGTACCAAATTACCAGAGTGGGTGCCAAGCCACAAAGGGAATAGACTAACAGGAGCAAGCAGTATGGCAGGAGGGAGATGTAATCATACAACCAGCCCGATAAATGGCAAGAGTAATGCGGCTAATACATTTGACACTTGGCTAATGACAGAACTGAAGTCACCAGCAATTGTGAGTGCCAGTCAGTAACCCAGAAGCAAAGCTGCCAGTAATATCTGTACATGTGTGCCCCCCCCCCCCCCATAAGGTTCTTCTTAGGAGCACCACATCTGAACATTTAATCAGAAACACTGCTTTCTGATTAAACATTATTAATACTAATAATAGAAAAATGTGTATATATATATATATATATATATATATATATATATATATATATATATATATATATATATATTTATTTATTTATTTAGTTCAGCTAGTAAAAGACTGTGGCCCTTCCCTGCAACTTTCTGTCCCTCTCCTGTGTGGATAGTGGAAGCAAACTTACCCCAAGTATCGAAGTAGCCATAGCCCGTCCCTTGGCCCTGGATAGAGATCAGGGTGCCTGGTTGGGGATAAGGTGCTGCCAGGCAGGGTGCTCCCTTCTCCTCACACAACTTGCGCAGACTGAGGTTCCTCCTACTGCCTCCAACTCACTTCTAAGCCCTGCCAGCCGCTGCTTTGAAGTACCGCTGCCTGCAGCTCTCCACCAATCAGGAAGGGCGGAAGGCCGACTGGAGGAGCGTCGCAGCCAATCAGAAAGAAGCGAAGCAAGACATCTGTGAACTGATGGCAGAGAGCGGGGTCTGGAATTTCTATTGCTTTGGGCTCCAGAAATCCGACTTTCAGCCCTCCCCTGCCAAAGGGGGATACGTTGCGGGGCCCCTGTGGCTGCAAAAAAAGGACAGCAACCCATTGGCATCTAGATGCCGTTTGTTTCTTAGTAAACCTATAGGGATTGATTGGGATATGTCCTGACTGTTAGGCACATTGTGCTGTGTTTCTGTGCCGACAGATCTGATGAAGAAGGCAAAGGGGGGCTTGGGTGGTTAATTACAAATCAGTAGCTGGTCAATTTAATCCTTTCTTCTGAGCTTGTTATAAATATTTGTCTCCATCCCACTGCCGATCAATAATGCGTTTTGCATCCGAAAGAAAAAATGATGTCACAATCTACTTTTTTTTCTAGCAGGTTCGAGTTAAATGGAGAATCCGCATAAGAGAAAAGGGAAGCAGAGCTGGTATCCCACGCCTGCCTGGTGGTTTCTCATTTGTTTTACAAGACCCCAGTTTAAACATCAAAATTGACCTGAGCAAAGAGTCAAGCTGGGACCTGCCAGGGGTGCAGGATATTTCATTCTGCTTTCCCTATTTCGTTTGAAGGCATCACCTCTTAGAAGTTAATTCTCTACACCCCTCTTCTAATCTTTCCCCTACTGCAATGTTTTATTTTTCTTTCCTTTGACAGGTTCCAGCTTCATATCTAATCGCTCGCTCCTGAAATATCCCCAAGGGAGGCGGAGAAATCACTTTGGTGCCCCTTGTCATGTGAGATGCTGGGGAATTGTCACAGATGAGTATGGAGATGACCAAGACTTCTTTATTTGTCACCAAGAAGGAAATAAATCGAAATATCAATGATCCAAATGCTAGGAGCATAGCAGCCCACAACAGGTGAATCTGGAAGCACAATCCAGTCTTATTTCTACTAGGGAGGTGTCCTAAGGATCCCTGGATCTATTCACACAGGGTCATTTTCTTTTACATATCTATTCATACATTTATTTATTCATTTATTTGTTTTATTTATTAATTTATCTATTAATTCATTAAAATAAATAAATAAAGGCATATAAAGCAAACCATTACTCTACCTGTAATTTAGATTATTTTCTCATTCATCCCTTCCCATTACTGTACTGTAATTTTTATGTAATTTTATTAGCTTCAGCTCTGGATTAACTGTCACATAGCTGCTCGTTTTATTTCGCATTTATTCGCAAATTACGAAATATTGTTCCAAGCAAGTCGATGGTTGAGCTGAATTTCTCCCCTGGCTGCCAGTGCAGTTGCTAAAACAAAGCTCGGGGTATTATGCTAAAGTGGGGAGATGGCTGTTAAAACATTTGGGGAATAATGACAGCATAACAAAAGCCTGGGTTGGAGAGAATCATCGTCCTTTTTAAAAGTTAAAAGCAATTTGAGGAGGGGAGAATAGCTTTCATCCGACGTTTTTACATTATTCAAAGCGGTCAAATAATACTTCTATTATAGTGGCTGAATGCAACCAGTCAAGCCAAGTGCAATTTGTGCAGAGTCTGTGCCTTTAAACCACTACTTCTTTCTAAAGAGGTGAATATAGAACAATTTCTTGCAAAGCCAGACAGAGAGCTCACAAATTGCTTCCCTTTGCTGCAATCAGGGCAATTTAACTGCAATGCAATTAGCCCTATTAAATGTCGATTCTGCATAAACAAATTTGAAGACGAGAATGTGGGGTGAAAAACACCCTCTAGTGAGTTACTGAGTTGAAATGATTTTTTTTAATTTTTTTTTATTTTAAAGCAACAAATTGGAAACAATTGAAACACACCTTCTTCCTTCCCTTTTACATGTATTTTATATGCTTTAATATTAAATTAAAAAATACCTTTTTTTCTCTCAGATTGTGGGAGACCAGATATCGCTATATGTTACCTTCCTCTGCCAGTGCATATATTTATTTATATATATATCATTTTTTTTTTATTTACTTTTTTTTCAAATATTAAATGAAATGTTCCTTTCTTCTACATCCTCACTTCATACGTGTATAAATTATTAATATTATATAACATTATTATTATTATATTAATAAATTAATTGGACATTGTATATGTGCTTGCCAGCACCCAGATGGTTAAACAATAATGCCTATTTAAAATAAAAAAGTAAAAATAATTAGCATTTGTTGGTGCTGGCTAATCAGTTGCCATTGTTGGGGATAAGTTAATATTGTATCCGTTCTCCTGTCAATGGAGAGCAGATTATTCGTAGGGATTTGTCCAGTCTATTTCATAGTGTAATAAAGGTGGCAATAAACAATTCTTTTAAAAAAAAAAAAAAAAAGGCAGAAACCTACAGAATGTCTTTTTTTTTCCCAGGCAACAGAACCAAGGAGTCTGGTGTTTCACATCAGGCAACAATAATAAGTATCCTGCCATTCATCAGCAGCAGGGCACCTTAAGATACCATATTTTATAATTATACTTTCATTTACATTTTATACAATCGACTGGTTATTATCAAATCAACTGATGCTGATAAAATAACACCTTCAGGGAAGGGAGCCAGCCCCTGTACCTTCTCTGTAGGAAAAGGAGGGGGGATCTGCAAATACATTCGAATGGGACTGTTTATACAGATCTCTGTCCACTCCACTCACACCAGAAGAAGAGGAACTATCACCGGTCATTTGATCTAAACAGTCCCAGTAACGAAATGTCACCAAATAAAAATAATGATTCATAAAGGGTTAATTGCCCCTCTGTTGTCTGGTTTCAAGGTATATATATATATATATATATATATATATATATATATATATATATATATATATATAGATATATATATATATATATATATATATATATATATATATATATATATATATATATAAGAAAAAAGACAGCACTCACAGGACTTGTATGGAAAAAAAGCCACAAGGGCTGTGATTTATTCCTCGAGATATATATATATATATATATTTTTTTTTTTTTTTTTTTTTAAAGCAACAAATTGGAAACAATTGAAACACACCTTCTTCCTTCCCTTTTACATGTATTTTATATGCTTTAATATTAAATTAAAAAATACCTTTTTTTCTCTCAGATTGTGGGAGACCAGATATCGCTATATGTTACCTTCCTCTGCCAGTGCATATATTTATTTATATATATATCATTTTTTTTTATTTACTTTTTTTTCAAATATTAAATGAAATGTTCCTTTCTTCTACATCCTCACTTCATACGTGTATAAATTATTAATATTATATATTATATGCCTGTGATATATATATATATATATATATATATATATATATATATATATATATATATATCACAGGCACATCACACACAGACATATTTACACACACAGATCCAGTTTGTTGATTCGCATATTTAGCCCGAATGCATGAGCTGCATCCAGCCTAATGTAATCTTATACCCAGACAAACTGTAATTTTAAATGGAGATATACACACATACATACATAGTGAATCCACCGTGTTTGATGATTTTAATGACTGCAATTATTGAGAAGGCTTTCAGCTTGTGTTCTCGGAGGGAAATAAAAATAAAAAGTTTATCTGAAGGGGTATAGGTATCAGAAAAGGGGGACATTTACACTGGGTGTGTGCTGGAGCCCAGGGGTGTAGTTAGTATCAGAATATTGTAGGAGACTGGTTTAGAGGTGCTGGAGCCAACACAGTTGCAAAATAATCACTGAGATTGGTACATTGTGGCAGTTCAGCTGAAGCTCAGTGGAATCAGGCAGTGTGCAGGGGAAATCACTGGGGTAGTAATATTGTGACAGTGGGGCTGGAGCCCAGGGGAGTACTGTATGAGTAACAGATCATTGTAGGTGAATTACTGGGAAGGAGGTGCTGGAGCCCAGACCATTGCACAAGAATCACTGAGATAGTTACATGGTGACAGTGGAGCTGTAGCCCAGGGAATCAGGCAGGAAGCAGGAGAAATAGCTGGTATAGTAATATTGTGATATTGGAGCTGGAGTTCAGGGAATCAGGCTGCAGCAGAAGAAATAGCTGGTATAGTAATATTGTGATACTGGAGCTGGAGTTCAGTTGATTCAGGCTGCAGCAGGAGCAATAGCTGGTATAGTAATATTGTGATACTGGAGCTGGAGTTCAGGGAATCATGCTGCAGCATGAGAAATAGCTGGTATAGTAATATTGTGATACTGGAGCTGGAGTTCAGGGAATCATGCTGCAGCAGGAGAAATAGCTGGTATAGTAATATTGTGATACTGGAGCTGGAGTTCAGGGAATCAGGCTGTAGCAGTAGAAGTCACTGGGAAAGTTACATTGGCACAGTGGCACTGAAAGCCAGAGGAGCATGGGTAGAATAATTGTGACAATGGTGCTGGGGCCCAGGGAACTATGGGTATCTGACCATTGCAGTATATATTTTTACTAGCATTTATATAGTGGCACATTTCTACAGTGCTTACAATCTTGTGTCCCTATCACAAGGGGCAGTTTTATCAGGAGGCAATTAACCTGCCTGGATGGATATAGTTAAAGGAAACTGAAGTAAGAAGAAACCCACACAGACAGCAAGAACATACAAGCTTTTTGCAGATAGTGCCTTGGCTGGAATGAAACTCAGAACAGCAGCACTGTTGTCTGCTACCCCTGTGAGGCAACTTGGACGACTTCAGAAACCGAAGCGATCCGAGCTGGCAATTCACATTCTTGCCGGCGGGAAGGCATTTAGGGGAGATTAGTCGCCTGAAGAAGTGGAGATTTGACGCTGGGCGTCTAATTTCCCTTAATCACCACTAGTGATGTGCGGGCCGGCCCGATACTCGCAGGGTCGGGTTCGGGTCGACCTCGCACCCCCATTCGCCACCTTACACCACCAGTTTCCGATACAGCTTCCGATTTTATAGCTGCACGCCTGCTCGCCCCATCCCTTTTGTGACATCATCGGCAGGGCGGGTGACGCAGGTCTATAAAAGGAACCCGGAAGTCGGGCTCGGGCGGTTGCTGGTGGAGGGAGGGCGGGTTCAGGTCAGGTGCGGGTTTTACCCAACCCTCACATCACTAATCGCCACGTCTGCCATCAGCCTGAATTATCATGAATCACTGGAATAATTACATTGTGACAGTGGAACTGGAGCCCAGGGGCATGAGGTTTACAGCAGGATACATTACTTGGACAGTGGTGCTTGAGCCCAAGGAATTTTGGGTATTAGATAATTGCATTGGTGCTAACTATAAGTTAGTTTTTGAACAATAATATTATTAATTTTGGCTAACCATACAAGTATATTACAGGATCTCTAATGCCAGCTGGTTATTTCCCCTTACATCTCACTTTTCGTGGCTACATGGTGACCTCACATCTGCCATTCACATAGGGATAATTCTTCTCTTCATTTGACAAGCCCCCTTCAGAAAAACAAAAATGACTAATAATAATCTCCTCCAATTGCTTTCCCAGAAGCTCACATGTGATCCCCGCTGGGGAAACATACTGTACACGTGCAAAGTTGCCGCCAAGTTTCCTTGAGAGAAAGCTCCGTGCTACTCAGGAAAACTGAAGCGACTCGTGTTTTCCCACTGGCGATTTATATTATTGCTGGCGGTAAAGCATGTTGAGAAGATTTGTCACCCACTGTAGAGGAGATTAATGGCTCATCTATCATTGTCCTAATGTGTCTCCTAACTAAGGTGGAGGTGGGGTCTGCACAGCTCACCTGACGAAGGGGTACGCCCCCGAAACGTTGTTTCCTGTTTGGCATTGACAATAAACACGGGTTATGAACCCTTAAGCATTCGTGTGCTGGAGTTTCATCTTATTGATCATTGGTTGGAGGTGCCGTCCTCCTTTAACCCCAAGCACCGGTGAGGATTCTGAGAGACCAGGTGTGCTACTGCTCCTATTTGCTTGAACTCTCCTAACTAAGCTTCTGCTCTCCTCTGATTCTTCTCACCCACATCATCTCCAAACCTACAGAATTGTAGGGATGTTTTGAGCAGTTAAACAACAACTGGAGAACGACTATGAGGACTTACCTGGAATAAGTTAAAGAATCCAGTCAGTAATTGAGGTGAGTCTAGTAGTAAGCATCTTCCATGGCCCTGAAACAACTCATTTGACAAAATGGATTTAACGTGTCCAAGTGACTCCCCCACTAGTTGCAGAAGATGTGTGACATTAGAGAAGAAGACCAGTATCAAAATACAGATGGTACCTAGGATATTTGACAAGGTCCAGCAGGTCTCATGTATAAAGTCTAGGGGCACCAACTTTCAACTAGATCTCTAGTTACTCTTACATTAGGATACAATACAAGGTCCAGCAGGACCCACAGTATGTATCCGGTCTGAGCGAACCAATCCATACCTAGCATTTATAGATATCTTAACAATGTTGACAAGGTCCAAAAAGTTTTATGTAAAAGGTCTGAGGGAACCAACCCAGATTTATATCATTTGATTTATTGACTTAGAAATGATTAGAAAAGATTCAACAGGCCATCATATAGTAAAGAAAAGGGAGCAGACCCCACCTTGATCTCTAACTGTCACAGGATCTTGGGATCTCATGATTAAAGGGAATTTCAACTCAGACCATGAAGCGTTTCACGTTCAATTGGCAGTTTACAGCCCTCTCCTAGAGGCAATTAGAAGCCTATTACAAGCCATTAGACTGATCAATGTACCTTAAACAATACAGATGATTTATATGGCACTGCACTATGAAAAGTCCCACTAACATCCATTGTAATGTTCTTTAAGCCAGCCTGAACTCGCTCATACATTCATCACTCGTGTAAACAAGAGGAGCAGTTGATTGATGTGGACATTTAGCTATTTAGAAAGCTAACATGCAGATGGAGGGGCTGGGCTCACAGACTGGTACTAAAGGATCTCTCTTTCTTATGCAGATATCCCACTGTGGGCTGACTTTTATTGCATGATAGATAATATATTGTGAACACATTGTCCCCTTCTACAAATACCTTGTGAAGCAGATCCTGCGATTCATATCCCCATTTGCCCATCAATCTGTCTCCCAATTTTGGCTACAAGTGAGTCTAAATATAGGCCTGCTGCACGACCTGCCTTTCACACACCAACATCACATTAAGACTGTAAACTCTTTGGTACAGAATATCCAGTCCAATACTCCAGTCATTTAGCAAGTCATAGGCTGGAATACCAGAGCCATGTAAATGAAGTTGAAGGTGGAGAGCTACTGCCTTGGCTTGATCAGTAAACAAACAGCAGCATTCCACCGGGTCACATCAGGTCTGGGGGCCAACGATAGGATTTTACTGTAAGAGTATGAGGGCCTGTCAGATGAGGACACTGCAGTATTTGTCTGATGGGATTTTTAAACCTGCCTGATAGTTAGCAGGTTGGTTTATGGGCAGATATTGATCAGGCAGGTATTCCTGAGTACCCCATACATCAGGGTTCCCCTACCTTTTTTGCACCACAGACCAGTTTCAAGCAAGACAACTTTCCTCGGACTGTTATGGGGGGGGGGGGATTTGTGTGGGGCATTCCACGCCATGCACTGATGTGTACCTTTTCAGCCAATAAAATAAAAAAAAAAATGGATCAGTGTGCTACAGTACATGATATTTTCATTACTTTAAAGCACTTACATTTTTTGGTGTTACTGTTCCTTTAAAGGAGAAGAAAAGGCTTAGTGCACTTGGGTGCCAAATGTTAGGCACCCCAAGTGATTATATTGACTTACCTGAAACCTCGGGCCAGTGCTCCTATCAGGAGAAAACTGCTCCAAACCGGAGTTATACCAATGAGCACCCAGCTTTTTCTTTCTTCAAATTTCCCAGGGCAAATGCATGCGCAGTTGAATGAAATATCCAAATTTTTATTTAAAGTTCGGCTTTTCGTTCTACTGCGCATGCACAGCCGCGCAAATGAAAAAGGAAGATGGAAGAGGATCGCTCCATGGTGCTCACTGGTATAACTTCGGGCCAAATTTAAAAAAAAGTCATTTTAAACAACTTTCCAATATATATTAATTTCTAATGTTTTTAAATTATTTCTTCACTGCACTGCAGGTTCTCAAAACAATGTACATTGGATCCATTATCCAGAAACCCCTTATCCAGAAAGTTCCAAATTACGGGAAGGCCGTCTCCCATAGACTTTATTTTATCCAAATGATTCAAATCTTTTTAAATGATTTCGTTTTTCTATTTAATAACAAAACATGACCTTGTACTTGATCCAAACTAAGATGTACTTAATCCTCGTTGAAAGCAGAACCAGCATATTGGGTTTATTTTTTTTAATTATTTTCTAGTAGACTTAAGGTATGACGATCCAAATTACGGAAAGATCTGTTATCCGGAAAGCTGCAGGTCCCTAGCATTCTAAATAACAGGTCCCATACATGTAGTAGAAGTCAGCCTTGCATGCATCATTACAGGTCTGTTAATCAGCTGGTGTCTGCCCTAGGGCATCAGAGGGTGTGAACTAGCGGTCTACTTGTTACATTGTGCTACACACATGAATAATAAAGTCACTAGAAAAATAAATCCTATATAGGATATGCAATATATAATGATCATTGTGCGAGCTCACAATAACGGACCAAAATTCACTGTGGAATTCTATTAGAGCCACAGCAATAAATTTACTGCTGCCTTGTTAAATCAGCTCTGGACAACTACAGTGTCAGTTGATAATGAGAGATGAGCAAACAATTTCAGTAAAACTTGAATTAGGGATGAATCAATGTGATTTGCTGTATTAAAATAGATTCACAAATTGTTTTGAATTGATTCGCGCCACTGTTTGCAGTTACATGTGATTGCGACTCAAGCAGCAATTTGAGGACAGAACGGCTTGGACTCAAAGTTAAAGGTATTGATTGTTTCTGGAAACACTGTCTGATGGCTATACTAGATATTAGAGGCGAATTATACACGTGCTCAATATGTAATATATATATAAGAGATTCTCTTATGTCCCCATCAGGAGTGTGCAGATTCATTGTGGGAGGAGGATGACATTTATGTTTATGTAGAAGGCTGAGGAAATGTATATGAATATATAACACTATAGATATATGAAGCCTCCCTAAATCTTTGCAATTCAAATCCTCCATCTATGGAGTAATATCCAGGTGTCCTTTACATCACACAGAAGGACCATAAACCCTTTGAATTGGTGCCATCAATGGCCTCGCACATAATAATTAAGAGGATTTTAGAATACAGAGAATAGAGGATAACAGGGTAATTAACTTGTAAATGCAGCAAAACAAAGCAGTTTTTATATTATACCCTGCAGAGTATTAAATATAAAGTCAGTGAAAAAGGATTTTATTTTTTAAACAAAAGGCAAAAACTGATCTGTATATCCCCTCATCAGTGGGTACACAAACATGATTTAATAGATTTTAAGATGGCAGCACAGATCTTAAAGCATCAAAGTGTATGGTCATGTATGTCACATAGCTGCCAGTCCAGCTACTATAGAGCCCACACTTGCATAGTGGATAACAGATATGGGGCTAATTTACAAAGATTGGTGCTAACTTGCACAAGTACAGATGCCCATTGCAACCTTTGAGACTTTTGCTTTAATTTCCTGATACTAGATCCATCAAGTCTAATTGCTGATTGGTTATTATAGGCAACTGAACTTGTGCAAGTTAGCTTTTATTTTGTTAAATGAGCCACAACAGTTTAGTGATAAAGGATAAAATCCATGGCTGTTCACACAAGTGTAGGATGGAACACCTACTCACATAAAATGAGACTGTTGCTGCCAATAAATATTTTATTTGCAGGGGCTGAGCAAACAGACACCCTTATATGTTAGGGATCATAGAATGTACCGTGTGGACACATAATCACCAGCATGCCAGAAATTTTCTAGGTTTCACTTTCATCAGTGCTGTGTGTTACCAGTTGTAAAGTTCAGGGGGAGTGGGATCGCCCATGCACTACGGCCACAACACACTAGTAGTATAAATGTCCTTTTATTTTGCAGTCAAACTTAAACAAGCTGTATCTTCAGCAGGTACAAATGGCAGTTTGAACACAGTTTTCAGCATAAATTAACATTGGTTTTCATGCTCAGCAAAACTGACAAATTAAACAGTTCATTTTCCCATTCAGGGATCAGGCACACCTAGCCTTGCAAAATGTTGAACTCCCAGTCAGGAGAGCAGTTCCCAAACACACTTCTCTTGTGCAGACCTCACGTGTGTCTACCAACCCCCCTCCTGAACACTCAGGGCTCTCTTAACTCCTGCAGTAATTAGCCCTGCTGTGCACCCTCCAGGTACCTGAATAAAGGGGAAATATACCTGCTGTCCAGGACCCACCCCTGGAGTCCTGTACATATCCCCCCCTGCCTCAATCCGGAGGTGGAGGCAAACCAGGTCCCTAAACAATGTACCCGGATAGTGCATCTGCATTTTGGTGTAGCTTTCCAGGTCTGTGTTCTACATTAAAACTGAAATCCTGGAGGGCTAAGAACCAACGTGTCACCCTTGCATTGGCCTCTCTATTCTTTCTCATCCAAGTGAAGGGTGCATGGTCTGAGACCAAACGAAATTTTCTTCCCAGAAGGTAATAGCGCAAGGAGTTTAGGGCCCACTTTATGGCTAGGCACTCCCTTTCGAATACTGCATAATTTTTCTCTGCAGGAGTCAACTTCCTACTGAGGAAAGCTATCGGGTGTTCTTCCCCATTGATATCCTGTGAAAGTACAGCCCCAAGGCCAACATCGGAGGCATCTGTCTGTACTATAAACTCTCGACTAAAGTCAGGGGCTACCAAAATGGGGTGTTGGCACAATGTGGACTTAAGTTCTTTAAAAGCCTGTTCTGCATTGTCGTTCCACTTAATCATCACAGACTTCCTGCCCTGAGTCAAGTCTGTCAAAGGGGCAGCCAAGGTAGCAAAATTGGGCACAAACCGTCTGTAGTAGCCCACTATGCCCAAGAAAGCTCTTACTTGTCTCTTAGTCAGTGGCCGTGGCCAATTCAGAATTGCCTCTACTTTATTGAATTGGGGTTTATACCTGGCTGGTCCTAACCTCTCAATGAGTTCCTCAACCCGAGGCATAGGGTAGGCATCGAATTTGGATACCTCATTCAACTTCCTGTAATAATTACAAAACCGTACAGTCCCATTGGGCTTGGGGACTAGGACAATTGGACTTGACCACTCAGACTATGACACCAAGTTGTAACATTTTCATTACTTCCTCTGAAACTGCCTGTCTGTGAGCTTCAGGAATGCGATAAGGTTTTACACACACCTTCACATTGGGTTCAGTGATTATATCATGCTTTATGACATTGGTAAGCCCAGGTAACTCAGAAAAAACATCTATGTTCCTCTGCAAAAACTCCTTAACTTGTTGAGTCTGAAACCTTGACAGGGAAGAAGCTACTTTTATAGTATTTACCTTATTTTGTCTTTCAAAGCTCGCAGTAGCCCCAGCAGACAATGCTTCCCTATCTCTCCAGGGCTTTAGCAAATTAACATGGTAGATCTGGTAGGGTTTTCTTTTCCCTGGTTGGTGCACTCGGTAATCTACCTCCCCTACCTTTGCAACAACTTCAAAAGGTCATTGCCACTTAGCTAGAAACTTACTCTCTACTGTAGGGATGAGTACAGCCACTCTGTCCCCTACCTGGAAATGTCTTATTTTGGCTGACCGATTATACACCCTACTTTGGGTTTCTTGGGCCTTCTGGAGATGCTCTTTCACCATTGACATTACATTAGCAATTCTCTCCCGCATTTGGGCAATGTGTTCTACAACACTTCTATATGGGGTGGTCTCGCTCTCCCATGTTTCTTTTACCAAATCAAGTAACCCCCGGGGTCGACGCCCATACACCAATTCAAAGGGCGAGAATCCCATAGAAGATTGGGGTACTTTTCGAATGGTAAAAAGCAAAGCTGGAAGCAGGCAATCCCAGTCCTTCCCATCCTTATGTACTACCCTCTTTAGCATTGTTTTCAGGGTTTTGTTAAACCTCTCAACCAGGACATCTGTTTGTGGGTGATAGACAGAGGTCCTTAGCTGTTTAATTTGAAATAGCTTACATAAGTCGGCCATGACCTTCGACATAAAGGGTGTGCCTTGGTCAGTAAGGACCTCTTTGGGAAAACCTGTCCTTGTAAACATATGAAATAGTTCGTGAGCAATGGTTTTGGATGAGGAATTCCGTAAAGGAATAGCCTCAGGGTACCGGGTAGCATAACCAAGTATAACCAAAATGTATTGGTGACCTCGAGCGGACTTCACCAAAGGACCTACCAGGTCCATAGCAATTCGCTCAAATGGCACTTCAATAATGGGGAGTGGTACTAAAGGACTTCGAAAGTGGTGGCCAGGGGCAATCAACTGGCATGTGGGGCAGGAGGCGCAATATCTTCTTACCTCTGCCTTCAACCCAGGCCAGAAGAACAGATAAGCTATATGTGCCTCTGTTTTCTCAGCCCCCAAATGCCCCCCTAGTACATCATTATGGGCTAAGTCCAGTACCATCCTTCTGAATGGCTGGGGAACTAGTAACTGCTCAACCACCTCATTTCGGACCTGAGTGACACGGTACAGGAGGTCACCATTAACTGCAAAATGTGGAAATTGCTTATCAAGCTCAGGCTCTCGTGGGACCCCATTTATCACCACTACTTGTTCTCTGGCATGTACCAAAGTAGGATCTCGCATCTGCGCAGTACTAAATGCTCCCCTAGAAACATCTAGGTCTGGAAGTACAGGATGGGAGGATGTTTCCTCATCATCCTCCCCAAGCATGACCTGTAAAGGGAAAAATTCTCCCCCCCCCTCAGAGGTTACCTTAGTCTCCAGACTTGAGTCCTCAGACCCAACCTTTCCCTCAGGAACACTTTTTTCAATTTCATGATTTACCACATTTTGTTCTGGTAGTTCCACACAATCCCCTTCTTTTAAGGGTTCTGTGGAAGTGTCGTTTTCACTCATAACCTGTATTGGTTCAGACACTTTAGTTTGTACATTACCCCACAGTTCCCAGAACAATGGAAAGTCTCGCCCAAGAATTACCTGGTGCAACAATTTTTTTACCATACCAACCTCATGAGTAATGGTGCCAGAAGCAGTGGCAATTGTCACTGGCAGTAGTGGATATGTCAGAGCAGTGATCCCCAACCAGTAGCTCATGAGCAACATGTTGCTCTCTGACCCCATGGATGTTGCTCCCAGGGGCCTCAAAGCAGGTCATATTATTGAATTCCAGGCTTGGAGGCAAGTTTTGGTTGTATAAAAACCAGGTGTACTGCTAAACAGAGCCTCAATGTAGGTTGACAATCCACATAGGGGCTACTAAATGGCCAATCACAGCACTTATTTGGCACCCCAAGAACATTTTTCATGCTTGTGTTGCTCCCCAACTCCTTTTACATCTGAATGTTGCTCACAGGTTCAAAAGGTTGAGGATCCCTGTGTCAGAGTGTCCCTGTGTATGCAAACAACACTGAGAGTTTTTGCTTCCTGACGCATCTTCTTGGACACGTTCCCTTGTACAAGTGTAACCATACTCCCTGAATCAAGCAGGGCTTTACCAGAAACACCGTTCACATACACTTTCAATTCAAAACATCCTTCTGGCAAATCAGGACCTGCAATGCAAACTGGCTGAACATAAAAGGATACTCTCCGTAGGACATCACACTGCATGGGTTCCACCTGTAGGGGACACTGAGCCCGCATGTGGCCCCATGCCTGGCACCGCCAACACTGCACACCCCCAGACTTCTGGAGTGTTGGGGGGCCTGGCTGTACTGCAGGAGGGACAGTGGATAATATCTTGTCGCTGTCCTTTTTGCTGGTTCCAGGGTTCCGCAAAGATCTCTTTCCCGCGGAGGTGAACTTTGCAGTCCGGGTTGGAGCGGGGGTCTAGATGACTTGTCAGGGGTAGTAGCTCCTCCACTGTGGTGTAACTCTCCACCAGCCGGTCCGCTGTTTTAGGGTCTCCATGACTGACCCAGCACTGTAGTTCAACTGGCAGCGACCTCAGAAACCGGTCTAGCACGAAGCGTTCCACCATCTGTGGACCGGTGAGTATCTCAGGCTGCAGCCACTTTGTTGCCAGCTGTATTAAATCATACATTTGTGACCTCGGTGGAATATTTTTCCGATACTTCCAGCTGTACATCCTCTGTGCCCTGACTGCTGTGGTCACTCCCAGACGGGCAAGGATCTCTGCCTTGAGCCGGTCATAGTGGAGGGCATCTGCAGGGGTAAGGTCATAGTAAGCTTTCTGCGGATCCCCAGTCAGGAATGGGGCAAGGAGACCAGCCCATTTGTCTCGGGCCATCCTTCCCACTCTGCAGTCCTTTCAAAGGTCATCAGAAAGGCTTCCACATCATCTGTGGGCATCATCTTTTGCAGGAAATGGCTTGCCCTTATTATTGTCTGGCTGTTAGGGTTAACCACTGCTGTTTCTCGCCCAAGAGCTAACTGTTGTACTGCCTCCGCCAGCATTTTGGACTGTGCCTCTGTAGAATCCCGCAGGGCAGTGGCTTGAGCTGTAGTAGCTTCCCTGAGTGCAGCCAGTTGCACATCTGTGGCTTTCTGCTGAGCTGCCATGCTTTGCTGCAACTGCACTGTTGCCATGGCCACTTGCCGTAGCAACTCCTCCATGATAGCATTTAAAGTTTATAAAGACAGAACTGTAGAAAAGATTTCTACTTGCATTTAGATTTCAGTCCTACAAACCAATTTCCCATCTAATCAAAACGGTTCTTTTTCCTACAAAGAAATACACATTATATTATTGCAGTACATCCTAAGCATAAATTCTTAACAGTATCTGCTCGGTTCTGTGCACACATTTTACAGCCATCCACTTTTGCTCTGAGCTGAATGGATACTTTGCTCTCCTTATGAAGTCATGTCTAAGAGCTTCAAGCCCCATCTGTTGAAAGTGATTGCTTAAATGAATACTCTTTCAAATATAACAGGAGCCTGGCCCTTTAAATGTCAGTTTTTAACCGGCAATTTTTCCTTTTTGGCCTTTTCTGTAGTGCAAATGCCCGTATCCGAGCACCAGTTGTAAAGTTCAGGGGGAGTGGAATCGCCCATGCACTACGGCCACAACACAGTAGTAGTATAAATGTCCTTTTATTTCGCAGTCAAACTTAAACAAGCTGTATCTTCAGCAGGTACAAATGACAACTTAAACAGGCTGTATCTTCAGCAGGTAAAAATGGCAGTTTGAACACAGTTTTCAGCATAAATTAACATTGGCTTTCATGCTCAGCAAAACTGACAAATTAAACAGTTCATTTTCCCATTCAGGGATCAGGCACACCTAGCCTTGCAAAATGTTGAACTCCCAGTCAGGAGAGCAGTTCCCAAACACACTTCTCTTGTGCAGACCTCACGTGTGTCTACCAACCCCCCTCCTGAACACTCAGGGCTCTCTTAACTCCTGCACTGCTGCAGTAATTAGCCCTGCTGTGCACCCTCCAGGCACCTGAATAAAGGGGAAATATACCTGCTGTCCAGGACCCACCCCTGGAGTCCTGTACACCAGGCAAAGATCAGCCAACATATAAAGGGTCAAATGGAAATACAAAATGTTCACTTTATAGTGTTAGTGGCATTTTAAATGTCATTTTTCTGGCTGGCCACATCTATGCGATTACTTTTGCTTGCAAAATATCAGAAATGAGAAAAAGTACAAATAACAGCCAATAAAAGTATTCATAAAGCAAAGAATACCATATTTACCACATTCTCCAAACCATTCTGTAAACATCCACAAACCATGATCCATCCATTGCTATTACTCATTCCTCCACCACTAAAGTTTACTGTTATCGTAATACAGAAAGTGTTCCTATTGGCATACAACAAACCAGATGGTCACTCTACAAAACACATTTCCCTGCCTCAAGGTACAATAGCAGCAGTGACTACTGAACAACTCCAACCAGCACTTGGACACTGCACATTGTAGCTGCCCACCAATGAATCTGAGTGTTTCAACTGAGGCCATATGATTTTTATATACTTCAACACTGGGTATACCTTCTGTAGGAGGCTTATCTCTCCATAACTACACAGCTTGTGGACACTTCCACTTTACAGTCACCTCACATAGGGTAAATTTATCAAAGAGTGAAGTTCCGCCACTAGAGTGAAATTCCGCAGCTCTCAATTAATTTCTATGGGATTTTGAAAGGCGTATTGATCAATGGGTGAAAGTGAAAGTTCACCCTTTGATAAATACGCCTATAAAAATCCCATAGAAATGAATGGAGAGTGGCGGAATTTCACTATTAACTTCACTGTTTGATAAATATACCCCTTACAGTTTACATGGCAGAAATATGAAGAGACTTCCTAGGATGATGCCATGCTGAAAGTCTTTGAACTCATTTTAGATCTGCTGTTTTATTGCTGTATGATTTATTATATGGCAGTATGAGCACTGTGTGTGGCTTCTTTGACTATAGAGGGGCAAATTTACTAAAGGGCGAAGTGACTAACACTGGCAAAAATTCGCTGGTGTACATTTGCTAGCGAACGGCTCTTGCGCTACTTCGCACTCTAACGCCAGGTGAATGTTCGCTCTGGCGAATGGACGTAACTACGCAAATTCACTAAGATGAGGATTTTAATGAACGTTACCTCTTGCACCAGACTTCCCTTCGCCACCTCAGACCAGGCAAAGAGCAATAGAGTACATAGGAGTTCCTCAAAAAAACAAAATTTTAATTTTTCTAAGTCTGGCGACTTTTCAGTTTTTCAGTTTTTTTCAGGGTGATAGGCTGCAAAAGATCGTAAATTTTTTTTAGGGTACCCGGCTTCCCCCCTACATTTCCTTACATACGCCACATAAACTATACACTGTGTAGGGTAATACTCTATTTTCTTTTATTAAGGTTCCCCAGGCTAGCTAGCGAAACTTCGACCTGGACGCAACTTTGCATTTTAGTGAATTAGCGTTGTCCTGGCGAATTTTCGCCTGGCAATGTGTGGTGATGTGACCGAAGCCGTCGCTGGTGAATTTCCAGAGGTTAGTGAATTTGCCCCAGAGTGTCTTTTGTAGCTTACTTCCTCTAGGGTATCAGAAAGCTGCAAATGTCAGGTCTGTCACCCCAGTACTTGTCCTGGATAAAAACATTATACAACCCTAGATAAAAACTATGAATCTCCACCAGGGGAGTTTACCTCCAAGACACACACAGGTAAATTTCAGAGGGAACCAACTAGGAAGAGTTTTATTAACAAAGGGATGAAATGCCCAACATGTTTCTGGTGTCCCGCTTCAATTAAAGTTTTAAAGTATTGGCTTCACATCAATGCCATAACCAAAACATGGGCACAGTTTAGGGATTGGGGTTGTAATAGTTTATAGCTGGGAAGAACCAGCTTAGACTAGCACCTGGCAAAGGCCCATAAAGTGTTTCTACTATCTTCTACCTTGTATACTCATAAATACACCCTCTCTCCGGTTTTAAAAAGTGATGCTCAAAGTTGGAATCTTCCTTTCCCCTGTTGCTGGAGTTCAGTGCCAATTGGGTATCAGTTTGCATAGTCTAACTGCCAAATCATAGCTGACATAAACATCTCTGTGGAAGAACAAAGTAGGGTCACAGAGGCGCTGAATTTGGAAGGTGGACTGTGTATGCTGATTAGCAAACAACAAAGCATTTTTCTTTTCGTGATAAAGTCTAAATCAGCATGGCTTCTATTTACAGCAGGAAGCGACATATACTGATCAAAGTGAAACACAGATACAGCATGTGCCTATATGGAAAGTATTTTTCCAAATGAATGAGTATAACCTCAACCAGTTTTGAATCGGATGTGTCATTCCTACTGCAGAATGGAAAGGAAAGGACAATAATGAGCAGATTTATGGATAGCTATCCGCCTCTTATGACCTGACTGATTAATATTGGGGTTCTGTGACTTATATATTATTTTAAAAAAGCACTCAACCTTTGTTCTTGAGTGTTTACATCATTATGGAGCTCATCAGTGACTTCTGATTAGGGATGATGAATCCCAGTATCGTTGGGAATTATAAGTCTTTTTAGCAGGATTCAGATTCCTGGCTGAACTAAATCTGATCAAATCACGTGACTTTAGACCGCTACATGATAAAAGGTGTCAAATCACATTTTTTGGGATTTAGATAATTTGCATATTCAAATAGCTTGGATACGATTTCGTATACTTCTAATTTCTTTATGACATACAATAGTTCAGCATTTTCTCTATAACTTCTATGTAGCTTTCAGACATTTCATTAATTTTAGTAAAGCTAATAATGCCAGTAGCGAGACCTGGTTGTACTCAAAATGCTATGAAATTAAAGACAATGGCAATAACAACATACAGTAAAACCCCCATTTTACATCCCCTGATTTTAAGTTTCCCCTCATTTTACTAGGGATGCACCGATTCTTTCGGCCAAATTCGAATCTGCATCTGCAAATTAGGGGTGGGAAGGGGAAAACAATTTTTACTTCCTTGTTTTGTGACAAAAAGTCACGCGATTTCCCACCTCGCCTCTAATTTGCATATGCAAATTAGGATTCGGTTCGGCCGGTTAGAAGGATTCAATCCTGGCCGAATCCCGAACCGAATCCTGGATTCGGTGCATCCCTACATTTTACATTGTTGTTTAGTGGTCCCACCTATATATGATGCATAATTTTTTCTGAACGTCGCTTAGCTTGAGGCACAACTAAAGCTAGAATTTTTTCACCATAATCAGAGTGCTGCTGAAAAAATTTCTTGTACTCATGTAGAACAGTATATTATGTTATCTTCAGCCAGTAAGCTACAGTGAAGAAATAAGTTATCCCCTGCTACCATAAACCTCCTATTCTAGAATTGTGAAGATCCTTCCAACTTTCCCTGTCATTTTTAGTAAGCAGTGTTAATTAGCTTGTATACATACTGTATAAAGTCTCTGTGTGTGCAAAATGATAGGAAAGTGCAAATATGTACTGAATGAAGTGAGGGCTTACAAAATGTCCTGTGTTCTCCCTAAATTGTTGTGTACGCTTGCAGCTTAACTCTGGAAAAAAACATAAAATCCTTATACCATTCTGCTGCATAACAGCCATGTACCAAACTCTGGACTCTTTAACCTTCACCAGACAGAATAACGTAATACAATTGATTTAAGCCCCCACCTTTCAATACCCATAATTCAGCCACAATCTTACATTTGTCCCTTTGGAACACAGACACATGGGAATTTAGGATTTATTCACACAGAAGCTCTTGTGCTATGTAAAACGATCACTCTACTTTATAGCTTTACTGAAGCATCTGGCACACACTGTCATGTCAATCCCACTGAAATGAAGGATGTGGTTTATGCACATCGACAAAATGTACCAGTATAATTAGCACAATAGTAATTTTATACAACATTTTGTCACTAGCAATTCGAACATATAAGAGATGTAGCACGTGCCACAAGTGTTATTTTGTTCCACAAAAAAATGGCTGCTTTGAATGCATTTAAGAAATAGTCTGCCTTGAACATGGAACAAAATGGACATAAAAGCAGTTAAAAATAGTAATACCAAAATGTAAAGAGCTCAAAAATAAATGCTGGTGAAAATCTGATAAACATACACAAGTCACAGGCAATCAGAGAGGGGATTTCACTGCCACATTTCATCACAATGTTTGTACAATTTCCCCCGGTATGTAACAAACAGAAGTCTGGGAATTTCACCTTGGAAAGCAGAGTTAGTAAGGCTTTTGGAGATTCCAGATACCTGTACTCTTCTTAGACTGCCTGTGTATACACTACTATATATATATATATATATATATATATATATATATATATATATATATATATATTCTCGAAATTGATCTCAGCACACCATTAAGAAAATACTTGTTCCGACCCAGATGCTATCCAAACGTGCTTTCATACAAAAATGTAAATAAGTGGATGCACACCGGCATTTCTTAAAAAATTAAAACTTACTTTTATTTAATACATATTTAAAACATGGTCAGGTCAACGTTTCGGTCTCCATCTTAGACCCTCGGGTCTTGACAAAGGCCTGATGGAGACGAAACGTTGACCTGACCATGTTTTAAATATGTATTACATAAAAGTAAGTTTTAATTTTTTAAGAAATCCCGGTGTGCATCCACTTATTTACATTTTTATATATACTATATATATATATATATATATATATATATATATATATATATATATATATATATATATATATATATATATATATATATATAGGATAATTTATGTTTTTACATTTTCTCCAGCAAATGTCACCTGTAAATCCCCCAGAACAATTTTTACCAGCCAATTCACATTTTAAAAGTTATTCTATGAATGCTAGCTATTCAAATGCTCATTAATATATGTTAAATCTAAACTTGTCTCGCTGGAGAGAGAAAATAAACACAAACCTATATACCTTAAGGGAAAAAAAGAGGCTCAAAATCCACAATGGAATATTTTAAGCTACTTAATGACATGTCTTTTTTTGGTAGCTGAAATGAGTGCTGTGTATCTTCGCTCACCGCTGATCACAGGTAAAAACTTATGAAGGAAAATTGAAATTACAGAGAGCATATGGAATGCAATCACAAGGATAACAAGGAGCCAGTTATAAGCTAGAAGGTAGTTAACTACTTTAAAGAGAAATCATCTTAGTATCCGCTGGCCTTGATTGAAGCAAGTTTCTTTCGCTGCTCCTTCAATAAGCAAATAGCAATTGGGAAACAGAGGAGATCTATGCCTCATTTTCCAAGGACATTAACCTCTTTTCTGCCCTTATTTGTTCTCGAGGATTTAAAGGTCAAAATGAAGGGGATAGCTACATATAAACACAAGAAGACACTCAAAGATGGGTTTAGGGCTAAGAAGAAAAACTGATGGGGCCCCTTCTTCTTCGCACTAAGCAGAAACATGCATTGTTACTATGTACTATGTTACTGAATTAGCAATAGTCCCAGAAATTGTGGAGTTTTTATTGGCTTTCTACTAGTGACTTAAAGTAGATCCCTTAAGATAATACTGAGAGTGCTCTGTCTCAGATGTACACTTACAGCAGGCCCTTTAAGGTATCCCTCCCAAGACCAGATCTTACAGGCTCAAGTAGATATCACTAAGAGTGTCCTCTGTAATGGAAACTACTATTCTTACCCAAGATGGCGTCCAAGATGGCGACCTCCTGCCCCACCGCATGGCTCCTGCTGGGCGCTGCCCTGTGACATCAGCGTCTTCTCGATCTGGGATTGGTCGCCGGCGACGGAACGGACGCCGGCGTCAGAATCGGGCGCCGGCGTCAGGACGTCAGCGTGGGGACGCTGGCGTCTGCGTCTGACGCCAGCGCGTCAACTTTTGGCGCCAAGCCTTGGACTATTTAAACCCCATTGCCCTTTTCTTCTTTGCGCAATTATAGGTTCCATTGACTTGTGTTCCTGGGTGTGATTTCTGATTTCTGATATTCTGTGTACCGATCCTTGCCTGCTTTCTTGACTCTGTTGTTTGCCGCCTGAACTGACTTATTGCCTGTACCCTGACGACTCTATTGGATAAACCTTTTGTACTTCGAACCCGGTGTTTGTCTCCTCTTTGGTCCGCAACTTCTACTGCTGTGCCTTCGGGCCCTTACATCCTCCCCAGGTCCACATTTATCCTAGGTCCCTTAGGGGACCACTAAGAGTGTCCCCCTGAGACAGGCACATACAGAAAGTCGGGAAGCACTAAATCCACTATTTTTTTTATTTTTTTATTTGAAAAAGTTCTTCTTCCCAAAAGAAATTTGCCGACAAAAAGAGGATTGCTTCGCCAAATTACTCTCTTGGTGATAAGGTTTGGTTATCCACTCGAAATATTCGTCTTAAGATTCCCTCTCCTAAACTTGGTCCCAAGTTCATCTGTCCCATTCCCATCATTGAGGTCATCAATCCTGTGGCTGTCCGTCTTTTTCTCCCACCCGAAATGAGGATCCCTAATGTGTTTCATGTGTCTCTTCTTAAACCTGCAGTCTCCTCTCCTTCTTCTTCTTCCACAGCTCCTGTTGTCGTCAATGATTCCTTGGAGTTCGAAGTTAACCGAATCTTAGACTCTCGCCTTTCCAGGGGTGCTCTCCAATATCTCATTGAATGGAAGGGTTTCGGTCCTGAGGAATGCTCCTGGGTGAAGAAGTCTGATGTTCATGCCCCCATCCTTGTCCGCAGGTTCCACAAACAGTTTCCTTCTCGTCCTGGTCCCGGTGGTCCTGTGGCCCCCCCTAGGGAAGGGGGTACTGTAATGGAAACTACTATTCTTACCCAAGATGGCGTCCAAGATGGCGACCTCCTGCCCCACCGCATGGCTCCTGCTGGGCGCTGCCCTGTGACATCAGCGTCTTCTCGATCTGGGATTGGTCGCCGGCGACGGAACGGACGCCGGCGTCAGAATCGGGCGCCGCGTCAGGACGTCAGCGTGGGGACGCTGGCGTCTGCGTCTGACGCCAGCGCGTCAACTTTTGGCGCCAAGCCTTGGACTATTTAAACCCCATTGCCCTTTTCTTCTTTGCCCAATTATAGGTTCCATTGACTTGTGTTCCTGGGTGTGATTTCTGATTTCTGATATTCTGTGTACCGATCCTTGCCTGCTTTCTTGACTCCGTTGTTTGCCGCCTGAACTGACTTATTGCCTGTACCCTGACGACTCTATTGGATAAACCTTTTGTACTTCGAACCCGGTGTTTGTCTCCTCTTTGGTCCGCAACTTCTACTGCTGTGCCTTCGGGCCCTTACAGTATAATTGGGCCATGGACCCTTCGGAGGAGGCCCAAGCACCTCTCGATGTAGGAGGGGCCATTCGTGGATTGGCTTCGCGGATGAAAACCTATGAAGCCCAGCAATCCCATTTCGGCCAGGCTCTGGAGGCAATTCTGGAGAAGCTGACAGCTCTGTCACCTGCGGCTCCTGCGATTGTGCCTGCTCCGGCCATTCCTATCCCACTCCAGGTTTCTGAACCTCGTCTCCCTGCTCCACCTCTTTTTAGCGGTGATCCAGAAGCGTGCAGGGGCTTCATCAACCAGTGCGAGATTCAGTTTGCCCTGCTGCCAGGTCAGTTCGTTTCTGAACGTGCCAAAGTGGGTTATATAATCACCCGTCTGCAGGGAAAGGCTTTGGAGTGGGCATCACCCTTTTGGGAAAAGGAGGATCCTCTGATTGATAACGCCAGGGCATTCGTTCAAGAACTCCGTACGGTGTTTGATGCTCCAGGCTATGCCACTTCATCCTCCGCCAGGCTTTTTCAGCTTCAACAAGGCATCCACTCGGTCTCCGAGTATGCAATCGAATTTCGCACCCTGGTGGCGGAGACTTCTTGGAACAACGACGGTTACCATGCAGCCTTCTACAATGGGTTAGCTATGCAGATTAAGAACGACCTGGTGTCCCGAGACATTCCCTCCAGATGGGAGGACCTGGTCGCCTTGGCCGTGAAAGTGGATACCCGCCAGAGGGAATTCCAGATCGAACTTGATCGCGAACGCTCTAAGAGGAATTCACGATTCCAGCCTATCCTGGCCCCCCGTTTCCAGAGACCCTTGCTCTACGATCCTGCTCACATCTCGCCCTCTCCACCTCCTGCGGCTTCTGCTTCTTCCTCTTCTCTACCAGCAGAGGAACCGATGCAGATCGGACGGGCTCGTCTTTCCGAACAGGAGAAGAATCGGAGAAGGGCGGCGGGGTTATGTCTCTACTGCGGGGGCAAAGCTCACTTTGCTCATGAATGCCCAGTGAAGCCGGGAAACGCCAAAACCTAGGTAAGTTTGGGGAGACTTACCTGGGTGGAATTTGTCATTCTCCCCATTCTTCTGCTCAACGTTTCCTCCTCCCAGTGCAGATCCAGTTCGGTTCCAAAAAGATTTCTTCTCAGGCCTTCCTTGATTCGGGCGCTGCTGGAAATTTCATGGACCGAGTATTCGCTGTTAAACATTCCATTCCTCTCCAGTCTTTGGCAAGTCCGCTTCGAGTCCTGGCGATAGATGATCGTCCCTTGTCTTCCGCTGTCATCTCACAAACTACCCAAGAACTCTCTTTCAAGGTGGGCACCATGCATTTGGAAAGACTGTCCTTTTTTCTTATCGATTGCCCCTCCACTCCAGTTGTTTTAGGTCTACCCTGGTTGTGCCTCCATAATCCTGTCATTGATTGGGCCTCTACATAAGTTTCCAGGTGGAGCCCATTTTGTTAACAGAACTGTTTACCCGCTGTTCCTGTTGTTAAAATTTCTTCTGTGTCTTCAAAACCTTCTCTCCCATCTGCCTATAAAGCATTTACCGATGTCTTCAATAAAAGTTCTGCCGAGAATCTTCCACCTCATCGTCCATACGACTGCCCTATTGAACTTTTATCCGGTTCCATGCCTCCTCGTGGCCGCACCTATCCACTTTCCCCCTCGGAGACTTCTGCTATGAAGTCCTATATTCAGGAGAATCTTCAGAGAGGATTTATTCGTCCTTCCATCTCCCCTGCAGGAGCGGGGTTCTTCTTCGTCGAAAAAAAGGATGGTAGCTTGCGGCCCTGCATTGACTACAGAGGACTTAATAAAATCACCATTAAAAACAGGTACCCTCTTCCTCTCATTTCTGAACTGTTCGATCAACTCAGGGGTGCCAGCCTGTTTACTAAGTTGGATCTTCGTGGGGCCTACAACCTCATTCGGATTCGTGAGGGGGATGAGTGGAAGACTGCCTTCAATACTCGTGATGGTCATTATGAGTATCTGGTCATGCCTTTTGGTCTCTGTAACGCCCCTGCGGTCTTCCAGGAATTCGTTAATGACATTTTTCGTGATTTATTGGGGCAGTGTGTGGTTGTCTATTTGGATGATATTCTTATTTTTTCTAAGGACCTCCAAGAGCATCGCAACCAAGTACGTGAAGTTCTATGCAGACTGAGGAAAAATCATCTTTACGCTAAGTTGGAAAAGTGCATCTTTGAAGTCTCTTCTATTCCTTTCCTGGGTTATATTATTTCTTCTCTTGGCTTCAAGATGGATCCGGCCAAAGTCTCTGCAATCCTGGACTGGCCTCTTCCTACCAGCGTCAAAGCTGTTCAAAGGTTTGTTGGCTTCGCAAATTACTACAGACAGTTCATTAAAAACTTTTCTTCCAGACTTTCTCCAATTCTTGCCTTGATCCGTGGTGGAAACAAACCTCAACACTGGCCCCCTCAAGCTTTGGAAGCCTTCAAGTCTCTCAAGGAAGCGTTTTCCTCCGCTCCAATTCTTAGACACCCCGAGCCTCTTCAACCATTCTTCATCGAAGTCGACGCCTCGGACATCGGTGCTGGAGCCGTGTTACCTCAAAGGTCTTCTTCTGATGGTAAACTTCATCCATGTGCTTTTCTTTCCAAAAAATTTTCTTCCCCAGAACAAAACTACGACGTTGGCAACCGGGAGCTGCTTGCGGTTAAGTTGGCCTTAGAAGAATGGAGACACTTATTAGATGGTTCCGCTGTTCCGGTAACAATCTTCACTGATCACAAGAACCTCGAATTTATTCAGTCCCTCAAACGCCTCAATCCCCGGCAAGCCAGGTGGGCACTTTTCTTTTGTCGTTTTAATTTTGTCATTACTTTCCGTCCTGGGTCCAGAAACAGGAAGGCCGATGCACTATCCAGAAGCTTTATTCCTGAGGATTCTGGCTCCGAAGACCCTGAACCTGTTGTCCCTTCTTCCAAGATCATCCTTGTTTCCTGCCTGTGCTCCTCAACTACTTTCCGCTCAAGCCTCTGCTCCTGAAGAGACTCCCCTGGGTCTAGCTTTTGTTCCTCCTGAATTTCGTCCTGCCATTTTGTCTCAGTCCCACAATTCTAAACAGGCCGCTCATCCTGGGATTAAAAAAACCACTGAACTTTTGTCTCGTCTGCTTTGGTGGCCATCTTTAAGAAAGGATGTTAAAGACTTTGTTTCTTCTTGTTCCACCTGTGCCGTTTCTAAGTCCGGACATTCTCCCCCAAAGGGTTTTTTGTTACCTTTACCCATTCCTTCTAGACCTTGGACTCATCTTTCCATGGACTTTATTGTCGATCTTCCAAGTTCTTCCGGCCACACTGTCATCTGGGTGGTGATCGACCGATTTAGTAAGATGGCTCATTTCACTCCTCTCCGCAAACTGCCATCTGCCCCGGAACTTTCTGAACTCTTCATTAAACATATTTTTCGTCTTCATGGCTTTCCTGCTGAAATCATATCCGATCGTGGACCGAAATTTGTGTCTAAGTTTTGGAGGTCTCTGTGCAAAGCCTTAAATATTTCTCTACAATTTTCTTCCGCCTACCATCCTCAGTCCAACGGAGCCGCTGAACGTGTCAATCAAGCGTTAGAACAATTTCTGCGTTGTCATGTGTCCTTGTGTCAGGATGATTGGTCGGACCTCCTTCCATGGGCAGAATTTGCCCACAACAATTCCCTTCATTCTTCTTCCCAGAAATCTCCATTCTTCTGTGTTTATGGTTTAAACCCTTTGGCTTTTCCTCAGGACCTCCTACTTACCAACGTGCCTGCCGCCAATGATCAAGCAGCCCATATGATGGCCATCTGGCATGCCACGGCCACTAATTTGGGAAAAAGTTCTTCTTCCCAAAAGAAATTTGCCGACAAAAAGAGGATTGCTTCGCCAAATTACTCTCTTGGTGATAAGGTTTGGTTATCCACTCGAAATATTCGTCTTAAGATTCCCTCTCCTAAACTTGGTCCCAAGTTCATCTGTCCCATTCCCATCATTGAGGTCATCAATCCTGTGGCTGTCCGTCTTTTTCTCCCACCCGAAATGAGGATCCCTAATGTGTTTCATGTGTCTCTTCTTAAACCTGCAGTCTCCTCTCCTTCTTCTTCTTCCACAGCTCCTGTTGTCGTCAATGATTCCTTGGAGTTCGAAGTTAACCGAATCTTAGACTCTCGCCTTTCCAGGGGTGCTCTCCAATATCTCATTGAATGGAAGGGTTTCGGTCCTGAGGAATGCTCCTGGGTGAAGAAGTCTGATGTTCATGCCCCCATCCTTGTCCGCAGGTTCCACAAACAGTTTCCTTCTCGTCCTGGTCCCGGTGGTCCTGAGGCCCCCCCTAGGGAAGGGGGTACTGTAATGGAAACTACTATTCTTACCCAAGATGGCGTCCAAGATGGCGACCTCCTGCCCCACCGCATGGCTCCTGCTGGGCGCTGCCCTGTGACATCAGCGTCTTCTCGATCTGGGATTGGTCGCCGGCGACGGAACGGACGCCGGCGTCAGAATCGGGTGCCGCGTCAGGACGTCAGCGTGGGGACGCTGGCGTCTGCGTCTGACGCCAGCGCGTCAACTTTTGGCGCCAAGCCTTGGACTATTTAAACCCCATTGCCCTTTTCTTCTTTGCCCAATTATAGGTTCCATTGACTTGTGTTCCTGGGTGTGATTTCTGATTTCTGATATTCTGTGTACCGATCCTTGCCTGCTTTCTTGACTCCGTTGTTTGCCGCCTGAACTGACTTATTGCCTGTACCCTGACGACTCTATTGGATAAACCTTTTGTACTTCGAACCCGGTGTTTGTCTCCTCTTTGGTCCGCAACTTCTACTGCTGTGCCTTCGGGCCCTTACATCCTCCCCAGGTCCACATTTATCCTAGGTCCCTTAGGGGACCACTAAGAGTGTCCCCCTGAGACAGGCACATACAGAAAGTCGGGAAGCACTAAATCCACTATTTTAGGATTCGGCCAAACCCAAAATCCTTTGTGAAAGCTTCGATGAATACTGAAGAAAATCCAAACCCTTATTTGCATATTATGAAAACGAGGGGGAAAAAGAACTGCATGCGGTTAAAAATTTTTGATTTACTTGTTTGTGTGACAAAACGCACATGATCTTTTGGATTCAGCAAGGAACTTGGATTCAAGTCCAAATCCTGAAAAAGGATGAATTTTGGCCAAATCCTGGATATTATAGATAGACTAGATAGTATATTTCACACGTATTCCCTGCATACACACTTCCAGAGACTTCATCTCCCTCGTGCTATTGTGTAATTGACCTGGCTATTTATCTCTATAATGTAAAATAAAAATACCAAACAGTTTGTATGGGTCTACTCTAGGGCCATTCTCAGGATCATCTCAAGGCTTTATATAAGGTCCTAGGTGGACAGAGAATGAATAGAAATAAAAGCAAGCTATACTAATAACATCTAATATTTGCTACACAATATATGTCTATACTTTTGGCAACTTCTGGGAACCACTCTGGTACTAGGGTACTACCCTAAAGACAAACTTGCATCTCTACTAAAGAAGTTTTTCTGATTCAGACCCCCAATGTTCAGTTCCTTACGGCTGCAGGTTCAGGTGTCTGTGTCACACCTTGGGATACGATATTAGGAAAGCAAATTGAATCAAGCAGCTCCAGGCTGTATTTTTAAACTGCAATGTGTTTATTTAGCAGTGTAGGCACCTACACTGCTAAATAAACACATTGCAGTTTAAAAATACTGCCTGGAGCTGCTTGATTTAAACTTGCATCTCTTTATGTCACAAACCACATGTCTGTGACGAAAAGGGCATGCAAAAATATTCTACATTCGTTTAGACACAGTGTTAATGTAGCCTCCATAATACTGCACAATGTCTAGAAAACATTATAATTAAATTTTTAAAAAATGCCTGTAGTTTATTTTTAGGGCATTTGGGGACATCTCATGAATATAAATTAAGGCCCCACTGAACACAATTAAAAGGGCTGAACACAGCGATGCTGCTAGCAAATACACTGTAGTTAAACTATATAAAGAAAGTAATTTTATGCGTATAAAATAGAAATAACTGGTATGTCAGTTCAAATGTTTTTTTTGTGTGTTATTATATACTTGGTTACCATCACATGTAAGTTTTAACACAGAACATTACATATCAGCGTACAAACAAGCACGCATCAGTACATACGGTATGTTTCAGATTGCTTCAAGTACCTAGCGAGTCTATGAAGAACTATAGTAAATTGTTTTAGAATATCAGTATCCACAGCATACCAAAGGATTAAAGGGGACATAAACCTTCCATCTGAGGGTTACTCCATCTAAGCATTGATGGACTACAAATTTCATCATGTTTTCAAGAATAAAAGCATGGTGGGAGGGGATTAATAAAACACTACACCATTCCTTTGGGTCAGTGGGCAATATATGCATGAAGATCCTCCAATAGTAATCTTGCCTACTCTTTTTCACTTAATTCCTACCTTCGTGGTTTTAACTGTCAACACACAACTGAATCTCCCCTACAATACCAGTGTGATTTCACCCACTATACTCAGGTCCCAGATCTCACACACAGCATAATTTATAGTTTAAGAGAAACTTGTACTCATCACTAAACAATAATTAGGTGAGGGTGGGACCGCAAAATTAATGTCTATACATTGTCAGATATGGGAAGCATGGGGGATCAGTTGGTAGCACTTTCCCCAGCATTGGGGTCCCGAGTACAATTTTAGGTTAGCCACTGTCTGCAAGGAGTATTGTATGTTCTCCCCATAAATTCTCAGACATTGACAACTGAATGTGAATCTGATAGGGACATTATAATCTAAGGCTAGGGCTACACTGGGCTGAAACCCACAGGCCGAATTTAGATATTGCAAGTAAGGTTTCCGCTTGACTGTTCCATGTAGATCATGTTTGTGCAAGCAAATATTCAACTATGTAAAAGTTGTAGATGTCAGCTCCTATTATCTTCTGTCAAGTGGTAATTCACATTTTAATCTATGGATAAAAAAATATGTTTTGTTTAAAAGGCAAGGGATATTTAAACAGCTTTACATATAAAATGTCCCTATGTCCTTAATATTTTGATATAGGTGAGTGCAGAGGCTTTCTTGTCTTTGCAGACAGGATACTGTAGAGTTGTGGTCCCCTTTCTTACATTTTGCGTCTAATTCACGGTAGATTTGCCTTATAACGTATCTACAAAAAGAGGGATTCTGATTTTCTACCAGAAAAATCAATACTGTCCATGAATTAGAAATATGTGAATGGAACAGGCAAAGAGATGTGACTGCATTACCTTGCCAAAACTACTGTGCATGATCGGAAAGCACGGCTACAGATTTCAGAAAACACTGATGAAACTATTACGACTCCATCTATTTGTTCGTGGCAAATATCATTATTCACGAAATTCAAGAACCGTAATGATGGAAAATCACACAGAAAGAAAAGCAAAGAAAGAGACTGTCAGAGAGGATGGTATTTTTATTCAAGGAATTCAAGAGGTCCATAATGACTGAAAATGACAAGAGACAAAACAGGGATTCCATAAATGACATGAAACACAGTAAGTATAAGGGGGAGGACAGTCACACTAGAAACATACAGATAGGCTTTTAATGTTATTTTAAACAATTCTCCTGCTAGTACAAACCAAATGTTAATTTTTTGCTGTTTTTAAATATTTTAATTATTGTGTATGTTTCTTGGGGTATTTAACAATTTTTTTTGGAATAAATGAATCTCATACATCTGACTTCAGAAGCCCTGCAGGGGCAAAGTTGTTCAAGCCCGTCAAGCAAAAAGAAAAAAAAAAAACGTGTGTGCTTAAATACAATTAGGTTGATTGGACAAATTTATACTGGGGTAGTAACCCATAACACTCCATGCAAATACTTCCCTTCTAAGGTCAAAGCAATAAGTGCATGTGCCCATACATTTATGGGCACAAATATACCTGAACAAATATTTACCAACTGGCCACCAACAACATGTCCAAATAATACTGCTGCAAATGATTTGGCATTCCATTGCATATATATGTATGGTCAAACCCAATTCTAAGTTTTCCAAATTACCCATACATGTACTGATTTGGATCATCCAGTCCAGCTGCATATACAGTATTTGTATTTTGTTTGCTGTTTCACCCCAGGACAATGAATACACACTAGGGGTTTATCATTGGCCCCAGCCCAATGTTCAGATTATACCAAAAGCCTGTAGAGACCTGTTGGGAGAGCACCACATTAACACAGCAATGCAGTCCTTGTCCAAGTGAATATTCTAACTTCATATTAGTGATTTACGAATCAATATTGGTCAAGCAAGCCATAAAAAATGCACCACAGAGGGGACAATAACCTGTTATATAGTTCTGAGGGGGACTGGGTTTGCAGTTTTACTGTATAAAATGCTCACAGGAAACAGATTATACCTTTAACTATTCATCATAATAGATTTTTAAACAAGTGTGTCTTGTAATAATGAGAAAAGATGCACCGATTTAGTTTGCCAGTTTAGAAACATACATTTGTATGGGAAGCACAAACATATTCAACCTGTTCTTATTACACTGGATATAAAAAAATGTTAGGCCACTTTGAAACTTCAATTATAGTGATTGGCCAAATTTCATTAAGTTATAATTAAATTAAGTTAGTTAAAAGGAAAGGTCAAAAGTGTTTGTTTCCTTCATATCATGAATGTACATTTTTTGTTTTAGCCCCTGTACTCACTTTCTTATCATTGGGTGTCTTGATAGGTGAGGTGTTTCAGTGCATAGAGGAAAGATTGATAATAGCTCTTGGACGTTCCAGACGTGTTGAACAGGATGAGAGAAAGCTTTTAGGCAGGACACAGCAGAAAAAAATGCAGGAAGCATTGAACCTAATGTAATATAATGAGGGACGAACATGTAAGAAGCCAAAAGAAGGAAGGTGAATTATGTAGGAGTCACAGAATTTAATGGGAAGCCAACTAAGGAATTGGAGGAGTAGAGAGGCTGCAAACGAACTCTGAAAGGACATTATTATTCCAACTGCAGATTTTTTTTTGCCTAACTTTGCACTACATTCTTAATACATATAGTGGGAATTGGTAACATGGTTAACAGCAATCAAGCTGGGAAAGATGAGGGATATTTCCATGATATAAATAAAAATATAAAGGAGTCATAAAAAACAAACGGCTGAAAATGTACTTTGCTTTTCAAGATTTGTTCTAAGACCAACGCTTCCAGTGGAAACAAACCTTCATTCTTCTGCCAGACATTGCCCCACTTCCATTCTCCACAGCCCTGGGCATTTAGCATCAGCACTGCTCCACATCTATTCCATGGAAATTATATTCCATGGTCTTCACTGATGAGGTCAGATGGAAGGACCACACAGCATCATTTATGTCAGAAATTCAATATGGTTGATGCTAATTATGGTCCCTTTGGAGTAAATAACTGTGGGTACTGGGTTTGAAAGTGCATCAACAATGTTGGCAACTTTCAGGGGTAGAGAAGAAGTTCCAGCCAATTAAATTAAATGTTTCTTGTGTAGTTTTATCTGTACAATATTGTAAGCCTATGGGAAAGTGTGTGTAAAACATTTGCAAATACAGATAGATTTTGTTTAACCAGCTTTAAAACATAGGAACTAGTAGAAAATAGTAATTGTGACAAGTTTTGACCCCCTAGTAAGCAAGCATTTTGTAACACCCCATTTGGCACAGATCACAGCTTTCACATCCAGCTAATGTTCTTTCATTCCATGATGCAGGTTTTTTTTTTGCTCACTTTTCCTTACATCATTGGGTCTTGCATGGCTAACATTTACCCACAGATTTTCATTGATGTTTAATTCAGGGCACTGTGAGGGGAAAAAACCTTCAGCTTGCTTCTTTACGGGGATAATGTCATGATTTTTATGGTGTAGTTTTTATTTCTAAATTGCATTGTTTACATTGCAAATACTTCACTCTACCATGTAAAATTTTATTCCTGAAACAAGTACCGTATATACTTGAGTATAAGCCGAGTTTTTCAGCACTGAAAATCTGCTGGAAAAGTCTACCTCGGCTTATACTCGAGTCTTTAGCTGCTCTCCTTCTGCAGCTCCCCCCTCCGTCCCAGACAAGCAAGTGGAAACGAAGCTCCGAAAAAAGTTTCCGCTGAGCACTGACACATGCGGAAATGTCACATAAGCAGCATAATTCACCTGAAACAGCACCTTCAATACTTGCGTGTGTCAGTGCTCAGCGAATAGAAAGGAATGTTCGGCAAGGAGCAAATACACAGCCAGTCTCCCTTTATTTCCCATGCCTGTCTGCAAGGGAGGGGGTGTTATAGAGGGAAAGGAATATATTAAGAAACGGGCACGGCAGACCTGAAACTACAGAGGCTGCTTGCAGGGGGGGAGCTTTTTTCGGAGCTTTCTTTCCACTTGCTTGTCTGGGAGGGAGGGGGGAGCTGCAGAAGGAGAGCAGCTTTTAGTAAAATGGAATTATTAAAGTTATTAAAGTACTGAGACTGGCAAGGGGGTGTCTGGCTGCAGGGAAGAAAAGGATAAATGCAGCACAGTGCGAATAACAGAGACTTTGACCGACCGACCCTGGCTTTCCACAACTTATGATTGACAGCACTGACAGCTAATGAGTGTGAGGACAGAACTGTTATGCAAAGAAACCCAACCCCGACCTCAGAGCTGGCCAGAGGCAGGTAGAGAGAAGCTCCTTGCTCCTTAAACTTCAGAATCCTCCCTGCATGCCTGTCCTGAGATCCGGTTAGAAGGAGAAGTGGGCGGGTAGCTGTGCCGGGAAAGTATAATGTGACCCTGCAGGCAAAAGTTTAGTATAGGCTTATACTCGAGTCAATACATGTTCCCAGTTTTCCTAGGTAAAATTAGGTACCTCGGCTTATACTTGGGTCGGCTTATACTCAAGTATATACGGTATATATTTTTTTAGTTGTAATAATTGTATGTAGGTGTAGGCAGCCATTTCAGGTCATGTTGCCTGTTCATGTGCTTTCAGAAAGAGCCAGCACTTCAGGATGGAACTGCTTTCAGGCAGGCTATTGTTTCTCCAACTCAATGTAACTAAATGTGTCACAGTGGGACCTGGATTTTACACATGCGAATCTTCGCGAAGTTCATGTCACGGTTTTAAAAAAAAAAAAAAAGCCAACCGCAGCGTAAACATGCTTAGCGTTTTCAAGCTTAGGCAATGGGACATGCCACAAGCGTATTTACAAGGTGGTCAGCTTTTTACAAAATGCGGCGTGAACCATGCAAAAACAGAATGTGTGTCCAGGGCCTTAGATCTACCAGGGAGCTGTTATCGTTACAGGTTTTGAAAAAAGAAAAAGGCAACTGCAGCGTAAATAAGCTTAGCGTTTTCAAGCTTAGGCAATGGGACATGCCACGAGCGTATTTACAAGGTGGTCAGCTTTTTTACAAAATGCGGCATGAACCATGCCGAAAACGCAGCAAAAACCGCATGTGTGTCCAGGGCCTTAGATCTACCAGGGAGCTGTTATCTTGTGCTAGGGAACTGCTATCTGGTTACCTTTCTACATTTGTTCTGTTAGGCAGCTGGGTGAAAGGGAGGAGATGATATCACTCCAACTTGCATTGCAGCAGTAAAGAGTGACTAAGGTTTTATCAGAGCACAAGACACCTGGGAAATCCCATGTGACTTGTGCTCTGATTTTGCAGTCTTTTTACAGTCCTCTTCTGCTTTGCAGGCATCAGCTTCATTTTCAGATCCTCACTGAGAGGCCCCTTGCTGAGTGATATCCAAATGTTTGGGGTGTCAGAGCTTTTATTAAGTCCTGCTGTCGTCAACAGGTTACAATGTCTAATGTCATTAAGGTCTAATGAGGTAATTAGTCAGGGACCTTGCAAAAAAACTGTGTTTTTATCACTGGACAAGTGTGTCCAAATTTTGGAATTACTATTTTTGTTGTTCCTATGTTTAACATTTGTGAAATAAAAAGAGAATTGTAGAATACTTGCTGCACTGATGCCCTTGGCATTTAAACTCTTTTGGGTAAAACAATCAAAATAAAAGGTGGGAGACAAAAATGTGAAAAAAACAGTTTTGTCCTGAACGTGATTCTTTCATATTTGCAGTCAAGGTAAATTGCATTTTTACTTCAATTCAGTTTCGAGGATTAGCAATTAGTGTATGAAGGACTGTAAATTTACCGATTAGTCTGAAATTATTGTTCTGAAAACTGATTAATGGGTTTAAAATTTCTGACATTTGTTGTTGAACAATCATTTTCTGTTGCATGTCTTGATTGTACCTGCAGAAGTCACTGAGGGGCAGATTTATCAAGGGTCGAATTTCGAAGTTAAAAATACTTCGAAATTCAACCAGCGAATTGAAATACTTCCACTTTGAATATCGAAGTAGAAGTTTTTTTCATCTAATGTGGGTATCCTGCGGTTGAAGTAAAATAGTTCGACTGAACTATTAAATCCTTCGAACTGAACAATTCGAAGGATTTCAGCGATCGATCAAATGATTTTACTTTGACTTCAAAAAACTTAGAAAAATGCTCTAGAAGGTCCCCATAGGCTAACATAGCACTTCCGCAGGTTTAATTTGGCGAAGGATTGAAATCAACGTTTTTTAAAGAGACAGTACTTTGATTATCGAATGGTCGAATATTCAAACTATTTTACTTCGAATCCAATTCGAAGTCATAGTATCCTATTCGATGGTCAAAGTATCCAAAAAATGACTTTGAATTTTTTTATTTCAAAAATTCCCTCAAATTCACTTCGACCCTTTATAAATCTGCCCCTGAATTTTCACTGCAAATGCTACACGTTAACCACATTAAAAAAAACACTACGAAATATGCAACAAAGCAATTGCAAGGAACGTTTGTTGTTTGATAGTAAACTAAAGAAATTTCAGCTGCTAATTGTATTGATTATGAAAAAAAACCATAACTTTCTATTTCTGGCACAGGCTGATACCTAATGTACAATCATTTGAAACCTTTGACGGTGAAATGATGGCATGTTTCTACATGGTTTCTCTTCGAGGATGGCATATTGTGTGGCTAAAATGATTGTGAAATGATCGTTTTTCAGAGGAGAAAATTTGTATTTGGCCAGCTTCAAATCACTTTTGAAAGGCTAGTGAGAGTATTGTGCTCAGGGGTTTGTTTGCATGCTGCCCTGCTACTGAAGCGCCCAAGAAAGAACAGGATCAATGGAGTAACTAGATATTACAGGGCCACACAGCAAATTATTTTTCAAACCCCCAAAATGTCTAGAGGTTTACCAGTTTTATCAATATTTATAGAAATTGTATATGAATTAGGGCCTCATTGGGCCCAGGGGACAGAAATTGGTCTCACCTGGCAGTTATTTTACTTGCCTGGCAGGTATAAATGATGGTTGATCCCAACGTTATTAATAAGGAAAAAAGATAAATATATAGGAAGGCCGGTATTTTTTTCCAGAAAAGGTGGCAACAATACTTCATGGCAGGAGCGACCATGATTGGGCCCCTATACTTCCTGTACATTTCTCATAAGACAATGGGGTACATTTATCAATGCCGAGCACATTTGCCCGTGGGCTGTTACCTATAGCAACCAATCAGATTGCTGCATTCATTGTTCTTCTTGCAGCTGGCTTTAAAAAACGAATGACTGATTGGTTGCTATAGGTAACAGCCATGGGCAAATTTGCCCAGTGTTGATTAATAAGCCCCAGTGTCGTAATGTTAAAAACATCCCCCCACAAAAACATTTAACCCCCCAATAATAATCAGACAGAGCCCAAAGCTTTCAATCCCTTTTGCAGGGGCGGTGAGTTTAAAACCAAACGCCTGGCTGTTACAGAGTTGGCTAAAGAAGCTAAATTCAAAACTTCGTTACTGCGCTAATTAGCACTGACTGCGCAGCAGGACACGCCAGCAACGCATTATACATCCTCTCAACAGCAGCTGCACCTGTGCAAATTCTTACTTCCGTGTATGGCCTTTTATCCCGGTACCATCCAATCAGACACAGAGTTGTGCTTTAGTTGTCTCTGGCGACACGCTCCTTCCGCCTCTGGGACGCCGGCTGATAAGTGAGGGATCGTGAGACCCACACCTGCAGTCTTGGAAGCTCTTCCTATTTCGCCTGGAAGGACACGTGCTCAGCACCTAGGGTGAGTTCTACAGGGTCTGCCATAGCTCTGTGTTTAATCTTCACGCTGAATATCTAAAACTACAACTCTCAGGCTCCCCAAGCCATTCGCATTATGGGAATTGTAGTTCAGCAACATTGCATTTTGGCAGCCTTTGGGCCATGTGGGGGCCTTTCAGGAAGAAATGAGGTTTACACAGCTGTGCAGATTACATCTGTCTATCTCATCTCCTTGATACATGAGAAAACTGTAGCCTACACCACTCCCCCCTCTATACATTTATATAATGAAAGGGATGACTGACATGACCCAACATGGAATGGGATTCAAGACAGGCCCTGGCATTACAAGTACAAAGAGGCCCAAACAACCCCTGCACCAGCCCACTAAATAGTGACTTTCTTTGGCATCTTACAGCAGATTCCCTGGCATTTGTCAGAATCCACAGGTTGCCCGTCTGGCCTGCTGAAACCTCTCTTATCAAAGGGATCCTAGCAAGTGTCTTAGGTACAGGGAGTAGATCTATTACAGCAGGTGGTTACAGTTCCTGTCCTAGTGGATTTACAATCTGGATCACATTCACACACAGTAGAACATTAGGATGTTGGGGTAACTAGAAACTGAGAGAACATATAAACTCTGTAGATAGTAACCCAGTATTGCAAGGCAGCAAACTTAACCATCCACCGTGTCACGTAACGTGTAACGAAACGTTACATCAAGTGACTAATAAACATGCAGGGGTTCTCCCCGCTTCACTGGCCTTGGAGTTTGGTATTTTCTTCTGAAACGTATAACAGATCACATGTTGAAGATCAAGTCTGTTCTTATAATACTGTACATATCCATATTGTAACTTACTATGGCTCCAAAAAAAGGTAAGGTATGATGCAGAAGGTGACTTACAATCCTGTGCCAGACTTTGTAACACCATTATCTTTATTCCTTAAGATGCCACCCAATAAGGCTGATGATGGACCAAAACAGCACCCTATCATTGGAAGATTTGGGACCTCTTTGAAGATTGGAATCGTTGGACTGCCAAATATAGGGTAGGTAAACACATTGATTTTATATGTTCCTTGTAATCAATGGGTAACATGCACAAAAGAGTGTCCTTTTAAGTATGAAATGCAAGTAGCATGGTAAATAATGAATGATCCTGACATCTAGAAGTAACATGGCAGAGATGGGGCTACAGTAGTGAGAGCAGCCAATCTCTGCATGTGATTCAGGGGCAGAATACATTTCTCTCCCTAAATTATGTGGTTTATGAACATAGCAGAGGTCAGTGTAAAAGCTTTAGAAAGAGTAGAAAGGGAAAACTCATGTAGTTTGCGTTGGGGGGCATTTCGTATGCACAGTTGTGGCACAGTATAGGTAGAGATACTGATATCAGTCAGTGTATTTAAGAACAGTGTTTGCTGAAGCATGAAATAGTAGTTAGAGGAGAGCACTCATAGAAGCAGATACTGCTAAAACATTTTATTATTGACTACAAATCACACAACATGTTTCGGGCATGGCCCATTCTCAAGTGTTCTCAATTGTTTGCTGAAGCATGCTAGAAAGTTCTGTACACATCCACATGCAGGATACTGCATGCAAACAGAATGGATGGCATTCATATGGATATGCGCACAGTGGATCGGTCTGTAAGAGGCTTATAGCTCCCTACAAAATCTGCACTTGAAGTTACAAATAAGTGAATGTGGATAAGTTTGTTTTGAAACAATTGGTTTATAATCATTTTGGTTATACTCCTTATACCAATTGGCATTTGGAAGCACATAACTGGCAAATCTGCTGGGTCAGTATGGTAATATATCTGCTCTAGGTTTTTATATGTGGCATGTACATAAAAATATATAAATTATTTGCATTGAATAGAACAACCTGTTCATATGACTTGCAGTGTGTGTGTGTGTGTGTTTCTTGGGTGCTGAATGTCGCTAAAATAACTAGAGTTCTGTATTTAGATTTCGTGACCACTTACACTAAAATAGAACTGAAATGAAAAGAAGAACATGTTTGGGTGACAGGTTCTCTTTAATTAGCTTGTATTCGTCTGACATAGGACAAAATATCCATAATAAAGCCCTAATGGTCATAATTTAGTAAACCCATAGGGACAAATTCACTAACCGTCAAAAATTCGCCAGCAATGGCTTTGCGCACATCGCCACACTTCGCCAGGCGTAAATTCACCTGGACAACACTAATTCACGAAGATCCGAAGTTGTGTACAGGGTACCGAACGCTGGCGAAACTACGCCAGCGAAATTACGCTCAGCAGTTCGAAGTTAAGATAGCGTTGGCTAATTAGCATACGACGTGTAGTTAAAGTACAATGGACGTATATGCTGCAGCAAATACATTAAACTACACAAGGCCAGGGAACCTTAATAAAATAAAATAGAGTTGTTATAATGCCCTACACATGTGCCCACAGTATAGTTTAGGTGCCATATGTTAGCAAATGTAGGGGGGGAAGGAGGGTACCCCAAAAATAAATTTACGATCTTTTTCAGTCTATCACCCTTTAAATAGGAAAAATCGCCAGTGTTTTTTGGGACTTGTTTCAAATTTTTTTTGAGGAACTCCTATCTGCACTTCACCTGGTCTGAGGTGGCGAAGGCAAGTCTGGCGATAGAGGTAATGTTCAGTAAAATCAAAAACTTCGTGAATTTGCGTAGTAGCGCTCTTTCGTCAGTCCGAAAATTCGCCTGGCGTTAGAGTGCGAAGTTGTGCTAGAGTCTATCTCCTTGGTGAAATTACGCCAGCTACCGTTAGTAAATCGGTGAAGTTTGGAAGTTGGGGTTAAAAAGAAACTTGTATCACAGTTTGGATCATGTACAAATTTTTTGGGCACAGGTCCTTTTCATGAAACAGTTGTGTGCCAGCCATGTGAAAAGACTGCACTTGGTCCTTTGACCTAAAAGAAATGAAATGCATCAAAGTAGGCGCTAAAGCCAATATTTTGGTCTGATACTGCTTGAGTCAAACATTCTGGATAATAGATAACATATCTGTGTTTGTAAATGTTGTTTCCCTTGGATAATGCCAATGTATCATCATTTTTGTTGGACTATGTGCAGGGGAAATTCACCCTGCAATTAAAGGGAGACAATCATGGAAAAAGTATTTTATTTACACCTGGAAACAATGTGCAGTGTGTAGTTAGTCCAATATATGCTAAAATAGGTAACTGCTGCTGTTATTTATTCATTTATTTTTCTTCAGATGTGCAGGAAATTTGCAAGAAATAACTTTTTTTTTAAAGTTTTCCTTTGTATTTTTTTGGGAGTAAGGTTTGTTGTTTGAAGTTAATCCTTTTTAATAAGAGAATGTTATATTGGATTGCGACGCAAGCTTGTAAAAATAATTCCCACATGTTTTTTTCTCCCTTTGTCAGGAAATCAACTTTCTTTAATGTGTTGACGAAAAGCCAGGCAGCAGCAGAAAAGTTTCCATTCTGTACCATTGATCCAAATGAAAGCAGAGTACCTGTTCCAGATGACAGATTTGAATTCCTCTGTCAGTACCATACACCCGCAAGGTATGGAATTGTTTAGTAACATAGATTTTTTTAATTGCCAGATTGTACATTAAAGGAGAACTAAACCCTAACAATGAATATGGCTAAAAATGCCATATTTTAGATACTGAACTTATTGCACCAGCTTGTGAATAGCTGCAATAATCCAGGACTTCAAACTTGTCGCAGGGAGTCACCATCTTGGAAAGTGTCTCCGACACTCACATGCTTATTGTGGGCTCTGAGCATCTGTTGAGAAGCTAAGCTTAGGGGTCATTGCAAATTATCAAGCGGAAAATGAGGTTGGCCTGTAATATAACCTGATGCTACAGGGCTGATTATTAAATCCATGCTAGTTGCACTGGCTTCTGTGCTGCCATGTAGTAATTATTTGTATTAATTACTAATCAGCCTTATATTGTGACATTTGTATTCTACATGTACTGTATATTTTGAGTTGGTCCCTAAGCTCAGTAAGTGACGGCAGCACAGAGCATGTGAAGTGAATCTGGGGCTTCTTTGGAGGCACACAACTTTACTGCTTAATACCTGTGGTTGCCCTGGACTGGTACAGAAGCCCAAAACATAATGTACAACATTTCCTGCCTTCTTCTTTAGTTAAGCTTTAGTTCTCCTTTAAACATCACTTGTTTCGAACCTGCATTACTTCTGCAGCTTAGTCATTGTTCTGTGCCCCATGTATAAATAAACTGCTAATACAGTATGAATCTATATAAATACCTGTGTAAATTCAGTGATACTGAAAGTGAACAAAATGCTAAGAATATAATGCCAACCTAGAATATGCAGAATTCGTTAAAGTGGACCTGTCACCCAGACATACAAATCTGTATAATAAAATTCCTTTTCACATTAAACACGAAATACAAATTTATTTTTTTCATTAATGTATTCATAGCTTTTGTAAACTTGGTTAAAAATCTCAGCTGTCAGTCAAATATTGCCTGCCCCTCGCCTAGGCATAGAGGCGGGGCAGGCAATTGCTTTCACGTTCCATTCAGCACTTCATAGATGTCACTGCTCTCCACACATGCCCCCGCTCTCTTTACCATTTAATTGTGTAACCAGTGCATTGGAATGCACATCAGGCTCCCCATTCTGATGCACAAACAAGATTTTGAGATTATTTTGCGATGATGCAAGGCTTGCCTTAATAATAAGTGTTCACAATATGACTCCTGCCTTCTTGCTATAATTATGAATTCCCAGACCGAAGGAAACAAGATTCAAATACTTGTAATTTAAGTTTATTTTGCTTGATTAATGTGATAATTTGGAATATTTTTTTGGGTGACAGGTCCCCTTTAACTTCATTGGTAAACTTATCTGTATGTGCAAGTGAATATGGAATAGTTTGTCTTATTGACTATATCCTCTCTTTGAGACACACTAGGAGAAAATGCTAGGAAATATAATTGAGGTGAATTTGCGTGGTAGTATTTGTGAGTATGGCACACTCAGGAGGAGATTAGTGACAGACCAAGGATGTCTGCATCTGATGCAAAAATCTTCTACATGTGCCATACCGTTCTGTACTGGAAACTCTTCCTTGGGAAAATAATTTTGACATAAAAGCAATTTCGAGGAATGATTTTTAAAGGAATTGCATAAGTAGCAATTTTTGAAAATTTTAAAAAACGAGATTTATTTTATTGAATTTTTCATACGGTTACCAATGTACAGTATCACTGACTGCATAGCTGAGATTAAGGTAGCCATTCATCAGCCTTCAAGGAATCTGACCAGATTGTGTCCATATAGCCCTTACACTGGCATGATATCCAACTGATCCCCAGGATAGCCACATAGCAAGGGTCTGTTTGTTTGGTTAGCCTCTTAAATCTGACCTTCCTCTCCCTCCCACCAGAGTTTAAATACAGTATACCCCAAAAAGGTCTGGCAATACAGGGATATTGGCCAACTTTCTAATTTCTTTCAAATTTAGGCATGTATGCCCAACAGTAAAGGTGTAGAAAACTCAAAACACTAGCATATCTGATAGTAACACATAAAAATGGGGAATCCTTTATAAGACCATTGCAAATTTACTGTAAGTTACTTCATGTTGTTTCTTTGTGTCTTTTCTCAACTGAATAATTAAATTACTATAATAAATAAATGCAAATACAGAGATAAATAGTTAGCTGGTGACAAATTAACCAATGCCATGTATGTTCTTCTGAATTCAAAAATTACTTCAAATAGAAATAGAGTACGTTCATTTTAATAGTTTTTTTTTTCTTTCTGTTCTCTTTTTAAAGCAAAGTTCCAGCCTTTCTCAACGTGCTGGATATAGCAGGCCTTGTGAAAGGAGCAAGTGCAGGACAAGGCTTGGGCAATGCGTTCTTGTCACATATTCGTGCATGTGATGGAATTTTTCACGTGATGCGTATGTAACATTTTTTTACCTATTGCAGACCTCTGCTATTCTGTAATTATAGCAGCCAGCTTGAATTGTCATGCTCATAGCATCAATGTTTTTTTTTCATGTGTTAAGACACACTCACTACAGCGGGAGAGTGTTAATTTCCATTCCAATATGCAGTGCGATTTCAGCTATATAAACCTTGCCTCTTGCAGCACTTTACCTACACCCGCCCACAAATATGGACAGACGATCAGTTCCCTAGAAATTTGTATTGCTCTCTTGTTTGAAAGCTCCTCCTTCATGTGTGTGTTGTATCTGCCATTTGGGAAAAAAGCTTACCCTTCTAAGGAATCAAAAAAGTACATTTGTCAAGGCCTACCGAGTCTTAAAAGTGGAAGTTGTGCAGAGCTGCACAGTGATTTAGATAGATTTCAGTTTGGTACTTCTGGGATTCCTCCCTTGGTCAGTTCAGTTCAGGTCATACAGCAACATCCTCTCAGTTGGGCTGAAATCTGGACTCTGACTTGGCTATTCAAGAACACAAATGTTCTTCTGTGTAAGCCTTTCAGTTAATTTAATCTCACGTATTGAGCTCATTGTCACCCAAATTTCTCTTTTTTTAAAGTGTACTGATACAATTTTACATTCATTGGACTCTCTATAATATCAAGTTGTCCAGGCCCAGAGTCAGCAAAGTCGCCCCCAACCACAGTGTGCTCTCCATCATGCTTTGTAGTTTAAATCAGGTTTTTGTGTTGGTTTTCACTGCTATTTATGTCTGAATATCATGTAGAATTTTTCTGGCACAGAGTTCAACTTATGTCTTATCAGAAGCATTTTGGAACATCAAATTGGTGTCCGTCCATTAATACTACTCTTGTTTATTGTTTTGCTATGATGGGCGCATAAAAAAAAAAAAAAAAAAAAGACTTTAGCAAGTTCATTTACTGTTATCCTAGGGTTCTTTTTTTCTGTTTAGCATTGTACTCTTCTCTCTGGCAATTATCTTTGCAGTAACAACATAGAATATTCTCATTTTGAAGACTGTTTGTCATACTTTGGATTTTTAAACTCCTGGGGTCTGTAGAAATGCTTTTGTAACCTTTTCCTGCTTTATGCATTTGTACATCATCTTCTAAGGTTCTAACACCTTGTTCTAAACCAAGATGGCTTAGCCGGAAGTGCACTTAAATGTTATAAATAACTACTTAGGACGTCACACCTACACAATAATCCTATTTTTTTCTTTGTAGAGTAATTTCACAGAAACATATGCTATATTTCTGTGGGATTTCATAATTATTCAATGGGAGCGGCTAGATGTTATTGGGCTTATTGATTATGAAAAATACTAAGTAGAACAGTAGAAATCTTGAGCAGCCCTGTACAAGGTGGGCTGTAATGCTTTGTGTTACTAGTTTTAGGGATTTGATACTCTGAGCACAGTAGGCCTTATTGTGTAGGTTTCTGTTATAATCATAAGGCAGTATACAAACTAGTGACACATAAGAACTATTGCTAATTCTATTGCAGTATAAATGCATCAGCTGATGTGGAAGTTAGAGAACAAGGCATATATAATCTTATTTTCCCCCTGCATATATTTATCAGCTTTGCATTCAAGTTACAGGATTGTACAGCAGTATTGCACTGTTTTACACTGTAATCCAGTATCACATTTCCCTTTACGCCTTTGAAATCATTTCAGTGTTATATTTATTCAGTTTATAGCGAAGAGATTTACTGTGGTGGCAGTTATGAAATGATTGTTGCTTGCTTTACATCCTATTTTCTCCCTAGGAGCTGACATGCAGTGGTGGCTCCTTCACAGTAATATAGTATCTTACTTTATGAAAGCCTTTATATTAAGAATACTGCTATTTGAATTTGTTTTTCTATCAGCATATTGAGATGAGATTGCATTTATATAATGTGCCAAGTATATTAAAGATTACTGTGTTATCCAGTTTGCAAAACATGTTTAAACAATTTACAGAGAGCATTTCAGAATAGGATCTCTCACAGTTGTACTTGGAATGAGCAACTTGCTTGTTCTCCCGTGGTGTAATGAGTTTTAAACTTAACTGCCATATTGTCAGATATTGAATGGTGCGCACTTTGTTTGAGTTTTCCTTTTTTTCATGTTGTTGTTATTATTAAACTTTGAACTGGCATAGACAGAACCTTATTTATAAAACAGAATGTAACTGGGCAGCTTTTTAGGTCTCTGTATACCAACGGTGACCAAAGGGTAGATTGTGAGCTTCTAGTTCAAGTGTCCATCACTTGACTGAACTAATGGTATCAAAGTAACGTTTTAGAAAGTCAGTCTGGCTTACTGAGCTGCTATTGGGAAACAGGAGTGGGGAGACATTAACTGAAAACTCGATAGTAAATAGAAAATACAAAGCATTTGCAGAAAATTCTTATTTGTTTGATGTAATGTTTGAAAATGATCAGCTTTGATGCCTCTGGTTTAAGCCTTTACACCATTGCCAATTGCTTTTTAAGGATTTGCACTACAGCTACACAGACATGTATGTATATTTTTATTTATATAGTGCTAGTTATGTACACGGCTAACCCCATGTCATGAAGGTGATTATACCAGTCCTGGGTTTTTCAAGTTTAACATACATTTCACTCTGCACAGTAACATGAAATAAGGTCTCCAAAATGGATAATTATCACCTTCATGGTATTGGTTGATGTCTTTGCAAGTAAGAATATATAAATATAGGCAATAATTTACCGCCTATTGCAAAATATTTGGATATTAGAAGTCCTGCAAACCATGTGTGGATATCGGCCCAAATGCATCTGGCACATGGATTTTAGGATAACCTGCACATCACTAATATTCACCCTGTTATGAAATGGCACATCTTGATAAGGCTTAGAAAGTCTTTATTTGCAGATGTAATCAGAGTCAGTGGTGGCTCTTTGCCAAAGTTGCCTGACATTAGTTAATATTACAGTTATTATCTATTGAGGTGTGGTTTGAAAATCATCATTTTGCCTGCTCCAGGGGCAACATCCTAACATCTGCTTAGTACGATGAGAATTCAAAGGAACCGTAACACCAAAAACTGAAAGTGTTTTAAAGTAATTATAATTTATACAATCAAGCTGCTGTGTAGACATGGGGTTGTGCAGCCATTCAAACTGAAAAAAAAGAGAAAAGGCACAGCTTACATAACAGATAACAGATAAAACATCATTGTTTGGGACATAGGTTAATCTGTTATCTGTCATGTGCTATGTAAACTGTGCCTTTTTTTTTTTTTTTAAAGAAGGGTAGTGGCTGAAGGGGAGATTAGTCGCCCAGTGACATCTCTACTGCGGGCGACTAATCTCCCCGAAATGCCTTCCTCCCGGCAAGAATATGAATCGCTGGCGGGATGGCATGCATATTGCTTCGGATTTCCGAAGTCACTCTAAGTTTCCTTGTGAGTCAACTTGGCAACTTCGGAAATGTATGCCATCCCATCAGCAATTCATATTCTTGCCGGCGGGAAGGCATTTAGGTTGATTAGTGTCTGGGCAACTAATCTCGTCTGCCACTGCCCTAAACATTACCTTATTTATATAAACTATAGTAGTCTTTTTGAAGCGAATACACAGCTTTTACTAGTGCATGCTAACAGTATATTATATGTTAATTACTTTAAAAAGCTTTCATTTTTCTGTGCTACTCTTCCTTTATATGTCCAGCGGCTTAATAGAATAAGAGGACATACCAAGTAGTTTAATTACAATAGTCATTAACATAGTATCTATTTTAGAACTTAAAGAACAAGGAAAGTCTAAAATAGAATAAGGCTAGAAATGCTGTATTTTGTATACTAAACATAAGCATGAACTTACTGCACCACAAAGCTTAATCAAACAAATGATTTATGCTTTCAAAGTTGGCCACAGGGGCTGTCATCTTGTAACTTTGTTAAACATCTTTGCAAGACAAGACTGCACATGCTCAGTGTGGTCTGGGCTGCTCAGGGGTCGTCATAAATGTTCAAAAGAGCACAAGTCACATAATATCTGCCAGAAGCCGATACAGCAATAATCAGAATAAACAGATTGCACTGGGTCCTGTGTTGTCATGTAATTTAATGTGGATTTTATAGTTTTTGTATTGTTTAAAGGACATGTAAACCCCCCCATAAAAATGTAATCGGTGAACGGCCTCTTTGAAATCTTTAGATAACTGCCACTCTGGTTGTTAAAAGGTTAACAGTAAGGATGTATGATCCCACTCACGCGTGCATAATTGCGCTCACTCGTGCATAATCCCACTCATTTGTGCATACAACTCACTAATGCATAATCCCGCCCACTCAGGCATAATCCCACTCACTCGTGCATAATCCCACTCACTCGTGCATAATCCCGCTCACTCGTGCATAATCCCGCTCACTCGTGCATAATCCCGCTCACTCGTGCATAATCCCGCTCACTCGTGCATAATCCCGCTCACTCGTGCATAATCCCGCTCACTCGTGCATAATCCCGCTCACTCGTGCATAATCCCGCTCACTCGGGCATAATCCCGCTCACTCGTGCATAATCCCGCTCACTCGTGCATTATCCCGCTCACTCGTGCATAATCCCATTCACTCATTTGCATAATACCACTCATAATCCCGCTCACTCGTGCATAATCCAGCTCATTTATATGCATAATCCCATTCACTCATTTGCATAATACCACTCATACATGTAATCCCATTCACTCATACATGTAATCCCACTCGCTCATGCATAATCCCACTCATTCACATGCATAATCTCACTCATTCACATGCATAATCTCACTCATACATGTATGAGTGAGTGGGATTACATGTATGAGTGGGATTGTGCATATGAGTGAGTGTGATTACAAGTATGAGTGGGATTATGCATATGATTATGCATACTTATGAGTATGAGTGGGTTTATGCATATGAGCGAGTGGGATTACATGTAAACATGTGTGGGATTACAGGTATGAGTGGGATTATGCATATGAGTGAGTGGGATTACATGTAGGAGTGAGTAGGATTACACATACTTGCTAAACTTCTGAGCAAGGTCATCAGGCGTGGCTGAATATGCAAATATAAATGATGATGTCGCTGAAAATGACCGCTTGGTTCAAGCACATCTTGGATTCAGGAAAACACTACAGTGCAGGCTAACGGGGATACAGATACTACCTGGCCCAATACAGAGACAATGATGCATTTTGTGTGGGGAATATGTGCCCAACCTAAAAACATGGTAAGGGTTTATAGGGTTTACATGTCCTTTAATACAAACTTTCTCTAACTAGCCATAACCAGTGGCTGCAGCAAAGTATCCTCCGAATTAAATACCAGTCTATCTGTTAAAATCTGGCTCCATGATCTTTGTCCCTGCAGCTGGAGTTGGAAACCATAAATGGGATGTAAAGGCAAAAATAAAATCCAATACAAATCTCTACACAGTCGCTGACTGCTCTACAGGGAAATAAAGCTGCTTGAATTCTGCATAGCTGGGCTCCCCCTGCTGCTCATAAGTATGATTGTTTCCCTGCAGAGCAGTTAGTGACCGTCTGACAATTCCTATCCACCGCAGTAAATGAAGCTGGAATTTCACTGCATACAGTCAGGTTTCTTATAAAAACGGTACACATTTTTTAATTAAAGTATACTGGAGATAGGTTTCTTTTTCATTAAAGAAAGTAAAAATGGGATTTTATTTTTTTGCCTTTCCTTGTCCTTTAAGGAAGATGTACTCATCGGTTAATTTCCAGGGTGACATTATTTGGTTGCCCGTATGAAGCTTTCCATTGCAGTTGCTTCAGAAAATATACATGATAACATATGATTGCAACTAGGCTTTAAACAGCAGAAGCAAGGTATCTTGTGAAGGGCAGCCACCATTTGGGGAAATAACCGTTTAAAGATCAAACTTGTTTAAGTTTTCTCAGCAGGGACTTTCTAAATTGAGTCATTTGACCTTGTAGGCCACAAACCAGAGTGTTGAAGACTCAACTACTCTACAAGGACAATCTAGTACACAATAATGTCTGGAGAGGGAAAGTCGACATGTACTGTCTGTCACACACCACTTGACCATTGCCAATTTCCTCCCGGAATAGAGACTGATGTGAAATAGAGCCACTCTGGAGCATATTGGATTCTGCAGCTTCTACTTGTTTCCCTCTCTTCTGAGTGCTGTTGTCTAATATGTGCATACCCAGCATGCAATGCCATTACAGGGACAAGTATTCCAGAAAATGTATTCAGTCAATAGCCATTTGAATGGAGAGGATATGTACCAGAGCACATAGTAGCTTGCTTTGACACACACTGAAGAGTGACGTTTAATCCTGCCATACTGCTACTCCTACAGCCAGATCTATTCAATACAGGTATAGGATCCATTATCCTGATACCCATTATCCAGAATGCTCTGAATTACAGAAAGTCTCTAATTTTATCCAAATAATCCAAATTTTTTGAATACTACTAGATATTTATAGCAGCCTTACAAAAGAGGATAAGTGGAACCCCCCCCCCCTCTCTCACGCAAGCTCTCTCTCTCTCTAACTAGCAGGTACAATCCCAAATATATTTGAATATGTGACATGTTAAATATATAATTTTGATATAAAAACGTTATGCTTTTTTTCCTTTAAACAGGAAATTAATATTCAGTTGCTAAACTGGCTATTGTAATTGTGTAAAGTGATAAGAAGATAAGGCTATTTTTCAAATCATACTAATTGCTTATCCTGAAAACAGTTTTATTAAGAACCATACTACAAATGCATTGTATTTCCTCCTTTGTCTCAAATGAACTTGGCAAGCCCATTCTGGACTGGGCCTTTTATCTGCTGTGCCATCCCATTCATCACTATAGGGTGATCCACAAGTGCATCCCACACTGCCCATGTGTGCTTTTGTCAAGAGCTTTGTACACTTTACACCATTAAAGGGAAGTAATTACCATATTTAAAGACCATTCATTTAGCAGCATGAAGCATTTGCCTTTTGGAATCCTTCTTTTTGGGAGCCCAGGCCTGGCAGCATTTATAAACTTTGTACCATCCCCCTCCCTAAGATTTGGGTAATGTATAATGAATGTGAGGCTCAATCTCCATTCCCATGGCTGTTTATTAATACAGAAAAGTCATCATCAAGTCCATTCCCTATAGAAAACGCTGTATTACAAGGTGCCGGGAAGTGGGAAATCCAGAGCAAAGTCTGCAAGGATAAAATGGCTGAACATGATTTGACAACTTTTCCTTTTTCCCATGTAAATTGCTTTTGTAGCATCCCAAATTCAAATGACTCGGCCCATTTGCCTTTTAGGGCAGGTGATGAAAAATGTATTTACAGAGGGATCATTTCAGTTCGGTCTCTGTGGTCAATATTATACTTGGAAATGTTCCTTCTGGCGGATACAGAGAAATCGGAGATTGTTTCAATCTTCAATGCATTTGTCAGAAATGTTATTCAAAGCATCATGAATTATTCCCAAATTGTGTCAATGGGAATATTATTTTTAACCTGTAATTTAAGGTTTTTCTTTCTTTTTTCATTTTTTATCCTTTCTCGACTTATTACTTTGTGAGGAACCAGAGTCAATTGCTTTGAAATCACAAATAGGTGCTGGACAAAGCTTAAAGGATTGTTGTCTGTAACACATTTGTGCAGTTTCACAAAATTAAAGCACATCTTAAAGCCTGGCTGCCGAGGAGTTGTGCCAATAATGGCTGGCAAATGGAGCTATTCAACCCTGTCAAATGGTGTGGCGCTACTGACTCAGATGCAATGTCTAAGGAAAATTCAGGGAACATGCACGCCAGCCAGCAAGTTAAAGAGCCACTCATACAGCATATATTAATTGAAGGGAAACATTCATACTAATAAGCTTGCCATTCATTAAAAAGGGCAAGGCAAACCTGGTTCTCTGGGGTATGCCAGTATGATATGTACCTCCAGTGATTTTAGCTGACTTTCCTCGGTGTCCTTAGCATAGACTTACTGTCAATCAATATCTGACACCCAACTCCTGCATGAAGAGAGAATGATGAAGAGAAACAGATGTTGAGAGAGAAATGAAGAAGTGAAGATAAACTTGATTTTTAATTTATTGTATTTATAAAACTTCTTATTTCAGTATTCTGAAGTTATAGTTCCCTTTTAAAAAAAAAAAAAAACACGTTTACTGGGCCGATATATTTTTTTTAATTCCAAAAAGAGGATGAGCCAAGGGAAAAACTTTACTGAGCAAAGCCTAAAGCTGGCCATACATTTTAAAGATCTGCTTGTTTGGTCTGGCACCACCCAAACTGATCATTCCTCAATATGCTTGTCTTGATTTTGGCAGTATCAGACCGATCCAGTCATTTGGACTGAGGGCCAAATATCTCATCACAACGAGGGGCTCCATACACATACTCTGTTTCTCAGAGTCCTGCTGCTGGTTAAGCGCCTATAGAAGGTCCACATTGCAGGCTAGGGTTTCAGGCTTGGTGGTGATTCCGTTGGGTTGATATTAGGGATGCACTGAATCCACTATTTTGGATTCGGCTGAACCACCGAATCCTTTGTGAAAGATTGTGCATATGCAAATTAGGATTCGGATTTGGTTTGGCCAGGCAGAAGGATTCGGCCGAATCTGAATCCTGCTGAAAAAGGCAGAATCCCAAAACGAATCCTGGATTCGGTGCATCCCTAGTTGATATTCCTGTGAATCTGGTTGGGTCGTCTTCTTCCTGACATTTCAGTTCCATGCTGGTTGTGAGTATGACTGGCAGATATGCATGCAGCCATTATTGGTATGCTAACTCACACACACAGTTCTTTGGCTTGTACTTGTATATAAATTGTGCTGCTGACTGTTGAGTGTTCAGATCTATCTCTGTCTGGCAAGTAATATAGTAGCTCCCATTCACTTTATAATGCAGATATGCTTGAAAGGGACTCTACAACGATGTATAGGATATGTTTTCCTTCTTGTGTACAGTGCTCATCTATGACAGTATACAGTATACATCGAGATGGCTTAAGTAAAACAAAAATATCAGAATAAAAAAGATAACTTTAAGAGTCAGATATCTGTCCTTTAGACCGTTTCGGCAGCTTATCTGGCCGTGTTTTGGGGCTTCCGATGCGTTTCCCTGATCGATACCAGGCCAAAAATCAAACAGAAAACAATTGGGCAGGTTTGAATTTTTGAATAGTTGATGCGGTCCTTCGACCCTTCTTTATTTGATATTTGTTTTTATTCTTAAAGAAAAGGCTGGATTTTCCTTTACTCCTCTACTATCTCTCCTATTATAATTTTGCAAGAAAATGAAGGAATAACATTTCTTTTTGTTTTGTTTTTTTTCAAATTTCCAAGCCACCTGTTGCTTGTAATGTGCTGGTATATAAATTGGGAAAGATTGCTCATCACTCATCAGGCATGGGTGGCAGCACAAAAATTACTTCTAAGATTTGCTTTGCAATAAATTCTTTTGTGTCTGTGACAGTAGCTTTGTTTTATACAATTAAAGTATTACATGGTAGAATAAACTAGATTGCAACCACTAAATAGTGATGGCTGTTCCCCCCCCCCCCCCCAACCCTTTCTGAGAATATTTGTTTACTGATCGTAAGAGACTGGTAGCTGCTGTTTAACATTTTTCTTGCATTCGACAGAAGGATGTAATTGTGTGTACAGTTTTAGCAGAGCCTTAAATGCAGGTGCAATGTTCATACTGTTTTTTACTGTATCTATTTAATGTGGGAATCATTTCAAATGCATTTCCTTTTCATTACTCAATCACTTTGTTCTTTGATTCTTTGTCTTCTTTTATGTGGATGACTTCTAACTTTAATGGCACAAATCAAGTTTTGCCATTATCCAGATTTATAGGTTGTGAGCAGTCAGCACTGGACATTAATGGTAGCCACACTGACCATGCTAGTGCCATTGCCAGTTGGTGATCATCACTTGAAAATGCTGTAGTGTGTATTTTTGAGCAACCTTCACCTGACCTAGGATTGAGTCAGCAAGATTGCTGTTATTATATATGGAACGGTATTTTTTGCCCTTCTGTGTGATCTCTAGCTTACAGGATGGTGACAGAGTGCCCTTTATTAGCCTTAGCTGAGATTTAGATGTAGCCAAAAGTTTAAATTCCTGTTTCACTATCTTTTTATTATTGACCCACACCTCATACACCAACTTCACTGGATTAGAGTTAAGGTATCCTTTGCTGTGTGAAAGCTTATTTCAGAATGTATGTGTTTTTAAAGTAATTGAGAGCTTTGAGTTCAGTGTAGTTGTTATTGGGCCCCACTGCAAGAGATCATTTAGGGCCCGCCTAAACGTTGGCATTACCCATTTTACCAATTTAACCCATTTTACTACTGTTCAGTTGTGTCGAAAATGTAGATAGATGGTTTTGCTAGTGGAGTCAGCCCGATATCGCCCAGCTTGAAGTGAATATATCGGAGAAAGATCCACTTGTTTAACAAGCTTGCTCGTTAAGTGTGAGGCCATACATGGGATGCTAAAAGCTGCCGATGGATGCATCTTATTGGGCAGGCTTTAAATCCCCTCTGGGATTCTGGGAAAATGTGTTGTTGTTGCATATTATTAGTGCTGCTACAGCACTTCTGCACGGAAATCTGATTCTCAAAAGAGCAAACAAATTTTTTTTATATTTAATTTTGAAATCTGACTTGTGATCTTATAAACTTCAGTCACTCTTTACTGTTGCACAGCAAGTTGAAAGGTCATCACTCCCCTTCCTTTTCACCCACTGGCTATGAACAGAATAATGGGAAGGTAACCAGACAACAGCTTTCTGGTAGATCTAAGTGCAGCACTCAATAGTAAAAATCCATGTCCCACTGTGACTCCTTCAGTTACAGTTACACTGTGTAAAGGTGGCAATAGACACAGATAATATTGTATGATGTTCAGTGCAGGTATGGTGGGAAATGAGCTGACCGACAGAAGACTTGACTATTGGTTGGTTTATTGATTGGGCAGGTCTCAACATTTTGATTATTTGATGTTATTGCTGAATCAACAGAGGTACAATTCAATTGTTTCTACCTATATATCTGATGATTAACGTTTGTCTTGAAAATGAATGATCGTTGGTCACAGGAAAGATCTTAACTCTAAAATCTATGGCCACATTAGTTGAAACCAACCGTAGCCATGACCGGGCAAAATTTCCTAAGATGGCTACCTACAAACCAAAGACACTTGTTGGTTCAGGAATAAAAATATATATATATATGGTACAATGGATTATTTGCAGTGTAAACAGTGTAATTTAGAAGTATAAACTACACCATAAAAACACTTCTGTGCCCTTAGGTGCATTAGTGCTTTAAGTCATAGAAACCAATCAGATATTTGCTTTATTAGATTCACAACATTCTGTCAATACGACTATTATCTTATTGATTTTTAGGATTTACAATGCTAGGACATTCTTTTTGTAAGATGGATTATTATATCTGTCCTTGTTATTAATTATTCCACTTTCTGAATCTGATATTTGTGATCCTGAGGTTCCTTCCTATGGTGCTTAACAGCAACATTTTAGATACCTAATGGTGTAAATCTGGATCTGACTGAGATAACCTACTACCATAGTTCACATTTTAGGCTAATTTTAAACTGAAACATTTTGTTTTCAGCTATTTACTGTATTAATGGCATGAAATTGCCTTTTTTATGCAAATGTCCCCCTCCAAGAAGCTTTTAAAGAATCGCTGTTGGGCTTTTAAAATGTTAACAATAGCTTAGAGTTGAAGTACTCTCCGAGTACATTTAGCAGGTAGTCTGCATTCCCTAACAAGGCAAATTCACCAAAGGTAAAGTAGATTATTCACAAAACTCTACAGGGATGCTGGATTTAAAAACTGGAATTAAATATATATATATATATATATATATATGCAGCATATAGTGTTTCTAGGTCTGATTTTAAAGAGCTTTGAATGTGTGTTTGTCCATGCCTCCTGTTTCTGTCTCTGCAGTGCCCTGCCTTGGCTGAGAATGGGGGCCGTTCATTCCTTATGCCCTACAAAACTTCCCTTACTTCCTAACTTTCTTTTCTTTGTCTTACTCCTGGCATCAAACATTTACTGCTTTCAGTGTCAATTATTCTCCCCTGAAATTAGACTAATTAGCAGTTACGGTGTACTAGTTTTTATTGCTCAGTTTGCTTTGGAAAATGTGTAGATGCCCAAAGGGAATCGTTTATAAAAAGGAGGGGTACATATTGTTTGTACATTACTTGATCCCCCTGTAGCTTCACTAATATGCTCCCCACAGTTAGAGAAAACAACTTTAACTCTATACAATGGCAACGATTTGGAATAACTGGCCTCACATTACTGGTTTACTTAAATTCGCTTCAAATTGGATGCAACGGAAAACAAGGTAAGAAATACAAATGTCGGATGGTGTCGCAGAGTTCATCCGACGTGACACGACTGTCGGATGCAGACTCGGCGTCTGCATCAGACAGTCGTGTCACGTTGGACCAATGATGCTTACCTTGTTTTTAGTACAAATGACTTCACGCCAACATGGGTTTTGTTGGTATACTTTACAAGCTACCCATGGCAAGCCTCTGACGTTTTGATAAGCTACTTTGCCATAGTCCTAAAATGTTTTTGCTGAGACCCTAAAATTAAAATTGAATGGGAAATATTATTTTCAGCTTAGGGGTTTGCGGTTCTTTACAATTCTTACTTTCTTGTCAGGAACCTGTAATATACATTTACATACCAGGAAGAGTTAATGGTAAGCTAAATTGCTTCCCCCTCTGTTGGCTGAAATGGATTAAAGTGAAAGTATGACCGCTTCTGAGGAAGTGGCGAGATGCCACACAACACGTAAAGCGTATGATCCACAATTTTATGATATATGGAATTCGTTTAAAGATGAACTATTAAAGGTGAAAATTTTTTGTTATTAACTCCCTCTTGATTGCTCCGTGTTTTTTGACGTTTCCAATATATGTATACCGGTGGGGAACAGGCTACATGTGAATGCACAGAGGTGAATGATGGTCGGGTGATACTCCTCTGAAAACGGACTCTAAGTAAAGTCAAAGTACCATTAATTTCCTCAATATTCATCTATATGTTTTGGCTACCTATGGGAATGTTTATGAATTCCCAAATTCCATTGTGTCCCTACATTACTGCATTTTTTTGGTAAGAGATTTGGCCTGAAATCTGGTTTCAGAACATGATAAACATGGTAACATGATAAAATAGAAACACATTGGGTGGTATAAATTTAACAATTATTATCATAATATCATTATAAAAAGATACTTTTGGGATTAGAGCAAGCAAAGTATATTGATGGCTGCCTGCCATGGAGATTAAAATCGCCTGCTGTGGATGATTTCCCATTGTCATGAAAGAGTCATTGGATTGCTCTGAATGGGTGGTTAACAAAAAAAAAACTGGTTCTACAATACATTTTTCCTGCCTGTCCTCCACTTTGTAAATATGAAGCGAGTATTGAAGTTTTATTGCCAGTACTGTTGGTGGATATCCAAACTCTCTCTTTCCTTTTTTAGTAAACAGAAAGATTTGTGTACATAAAACATTCTATTACTTTTACAGATATCTGAATTTTTAACTATAAATTTAATACATGGTAAAATACATGACATCTGCATTATATATTATTACACAATAGGAAACGGGACTGGTCTTATTTAAACCTTACTGAAGCCTATATATTTTGAGGAATCGTGGAGTGGGATCATTGGTTGTGAGCAAGATGTGGAAGTTGCAAATTTAGGATACCTAATGCCTTCTCAAACTCTATATCTAATAACCCAGGGAGAATTCTAAGTTCTCTCCTAGTTGCAAATTCACTAAGCCTCGAAGAGCCGAACGCTAGAGTTAATTCGCTAGCGTTTGGCATTTTCGCTACTGCGCAAATTCACTAACGAACGCTGGCGTAGTTTCGCTAGTGTTACTTTGCACCATTACGCCAGGCAAATTTTCGCTAGCGACTAAACTACACAAATTCACTAACTTGCGCAGTGTACTGAAGGCTACCTTTTACGCTAGACTTCCTTCGCCACCTCAGACCTGGATCGAAAATTTTTTTGGGGCTCCCCTCCTTCCCCCCTACATTTCCTGACTCATGGCACCTTACCTAGACAGTGGGCACATGTGTAGGGCAAAATAAAATTTATATTTGCAGATTTGAATGTTTTCTTGGCATTTGTAGTGCTGATACGTATTCCTCCATTGAAATTTGAATTTCGCGCCGTATGCAAATTAGCCTTCGCTTTGCTTTACATAGCGAATCAATGCTAGCGCAACTTCGCACCTTACACTACCCCTGAGCACAACTTCGGATTTTAGTGAATTTGCGGAGCGCTGGCGAAACTACGCCTGGCGAAGCTCGGCGAAGTTGCGCCTGGCGCAACTTCGCATCTTAGTGAATTTGCCCCCTAGTGTCATCATTGGTGAACGTATAGGGCAAGCTTCAAATTCTTATTGAGATGCCCCCTTATCTTGAAGCTTGCTTTTAATAGGGGATGCTGACTTGTTGAAGAGGGACGTTTATTCTGTCTAGTCCATACTAATGAATGTAATATTCCATTTACTCCATTATTTTCTAATGACTGCCATTGTATAGCTGAATCCCTACTAGTATATTCAACAATTGTAGCAAGAATACTTGATTGATAATAAAGTTCCAAATCTGGGAGATTCAAGCCTATAAACTTGATAAGCCTATAAAGAATATCCCTCGAAATCCTGCTACTGCCGCCAGACCAGATAAAGTATCTAATTTGCCTATTCAACTTCCTAAAAATGATTTTGATGACACAATAGGAATTGTTTGAAACAAAAATAACCTTAGGAAATTCCATCATTTCTATTACATTGGTCCGTCTTAACCAAGTAAATTGTTTAGTAGTTTTTCCTTTCACACTGCAGGGTCTAGGCAGAAGAATAACCATGGTGGCTTGTAAATATAACTAGGCTCTGAAATTTAAAATGACGTGAACAAATATCCTCTTAATAACAAATTTATGGGAAATAATCACCATAATTATGTTGCAGTACAGAAAAATGCAGCTTTATGTTCAACTCCCAGCGCTCTTTTGCCATGTTAACTGCTAGGGATATCTTTTGAGCTGCCTTTTACATCTTAACAGCTAAAGGGAAGTTATAATGACCAGTTATGATGTTGAAAGCGAAATCAACCATAGCCATGGTTTCATCTGTGTCACTGAGTAGTGGAGGTGGAAATGCCTAGCATGACAGAGCCTTTAAACATCATGATGTAGGACATTGTGACTGGCCCTTGTCCAAACCACAAGGCTGAAGCTGCTACTGTTTAATTTTATGCTGTAACATCTGTCTGAGTGCTTTCTGCTGGCATTCCCCAGCCTTCCCTGGAGTGCAATTGGGTTACATGAAAACCAAACTTTATATTTTAAGAAAAGTTTTAATGGTCCCATATTACTTCGGGGCACATTTACTTTGCTCGAGGGAAGGAATAGAATAAAAAAAACTTGAATGTTTTTTGGCTACTTTGACCATTGAATTGGCTACTTCGACCTTCGACTACGACTTTGAACTAGAATAGAACGATTCGCACTAAAAATTTTTGAATATTCGACCATTCGATAATCGAAGTACTGTCTCTTTAAAAAAAAAAACTTCCACCCCTACTTCGCCACCTAAAACCACCGAACCTCAATGTTAGCCTACGGGGAAGGTCCCCATAGGCTTTCTAAGCTTTTTTTGGTCGTAGAAAAATCGTTAGATCGATGGATTAAAATCGATTCGAAGGATTTAATCGTTCGATCAAACGATTTTTCGCCGATCAAACTAGTTGCAGTAAATCCTTCGACTTCGATATTCAAAGTCAAAGGATTTACATTCGGCAGTCGAATATCAAGGGTTAATTAACCCTTGATATTCGACCATATGTAAATCTGCCCCATCATGTTACATTTTCTGAGTCCATATAATTTTACATTATAAAAGTTACCTAGCTGAGTTTTTGCTTCATTGAAAGCTCTAAGTCAGTTCTCTGGCACACAGGTCGCTGCCCTCTGGCAAAGAAAAGTGATGGTTACAGTATCCATCAGCCTGCCACTGCTCTTGAGTGCACTCATTGCAGTGCCATTTTCTAAAACTACACAACTTTACATAATTTGGGCTTTTAGGAAAATGTAGAAAATGTCATCATCCCAAAATCTCTCTCTAAATGACGGTCATGCTGAGCCCCATAGTTGGGGAACCACTGTTGTAGATGATAGAAAGCGCACTGGTTCTTTAGAGAAGTTGTGTTTGTGGAGTCCCACACAGGTGTCTCAAGGCATCTCTGTAGAGTCAGAACAGATGTTCTAGTTAAACTAATTTATCTGGATTTTTATGCCAAACCAAAACTCTGTTGGACGATTCAGATGAAAACAGATCTTTTTAACATCATGTTTAGTCCTACCGATATCTATTAATTGGTCCAACCAAATATGAAAAAGTTGATTACATGACCATATGATTATGACTACTAGGGGTGCTTTGCTCTGTTTGGACTGTTAAGAAATGCAGAGATCTGTAGATTAGGTATGTCCAATTGTCTATGGAAAGTTGTTTCACTAGCAGTTTAAGGGGAAATACATAGAAGATAAAAATGTTCAATTAGGGTACTTTTGTTATTTTAAAAACTTAAAATTTAGGATTTAATAGCTTTGAGCAATGTATTTAGTTTAAGATTTTACCAGAATACATCTGACACCATCAAATCACCTTTTCTTCCTCTTTTTTCCATTACAATTAAGTGATCATTACAGCTGTTATCATTCCTGTTTAATTGGCACTCATTTTCTCCAGATCCAGATTTCAAACGTGTGCAATAATTCTGATCTTTCTCAGGATTAGGATGTGAGGTCAGATAAGGAAGCGATTGATATGACTTAACAGTTTGGGTAGTTAATACATTGTAGAACCAGTATGATTTTCTTTTATTCTGTTTATAATAATCAATATATAACCAAGTTGCATAAATTCATATTGGTGGCAAATTAAATTCTGTTGGGTCTATGTAATTTTTTTTATGGCGACCCAATTATGGAAAGGTCCCTTATCTGGAAAATCCCAGTCCCCAAGCATTTTGGATCATAGCTCCTATACCTGTACAAAAATCACAGTGAGGTAAACTTTAGTGTAGGATTTAATATTAATTAAAAAGTATAGGTCTGTGTGTGTGTGTGCGTGCGTGCGTGTACTTAACATACTGTAGATAAAGTTGTGTATGTTCAAGTTGTGTATTTCTCTTGATTATTGGAAAAGAAACTCCTGGAAGAATGTTAATTAACTTTGTATTAGGCAATCATAGTGTTATACTTTACATTAAATTATCCGCAGATGTGTGTATCGGAAAACAAAAACGGCAGTAAGCTTTATGTGTATAGGCTTTTTTTTGCTTTTTTTTTTTTTATCAACATTTATGGCTTTTCATCATTAAAAGTCCAATTTAGGTCTCCTATTAGGGGAGCCAAAGATTAGCTGAGATTTGGATGGAAAGCTGATGCTTGCTGAAATTAAAATCCTGGAATCTTTGAAATAATGAAAGTTGCTTAAGTTTCCTAAAAAGCTGCATGTTCTAATTTATAAGGGTTTTCTGTTGTTTAATGTTGTCTCCAGCTTCACTGAACATAGATCCAGCGCCCCGCTCCCCTTCCTGATAAATGTAAATGTCTGCTGGGTATTCGGCTTTAACCCTTGTTCTTTTCAGTAAGATTGTTCCTTGAAGCATACAATGGAGAAATTGAGTCTTACCCAAAGTTCACAGCCTTGTATTCTTATTTATGCTCCTGAAACACCTTCTTTATGCAGAAATCTCTATTTTTTTTCCACGAGTGGAAATTGTTATACTATGAGTCTCTATCTCTGTACATTAGAGATTTTTGGACTTTTAGTTTAAAGAGATATTTACAACAGAAATTAAACTTTTTTTTTTTTTTTTTTAAATTTATCATATATTGTTGTCTTTACATGCTATTTCTAGTTTTAATAGAAAAAAGTCCGACCAAACTAGATTTCATGATTGAACCTTATTTATTAAAAAAAAAAGCACGATTTAATCAGATCGGGGACAAACACAAAAAAGTCAATTGAGAATCCAAACAATTCGAGTTTTTTTCCGCCAAAAATCTGTGGAAGATGTCCAAGAGTCTCTTGTTTTTTTTTTTTTTGTTTTGTTTTTTTACAGCGATGCTATTTGTATAGAATGAGACATGTGAGTATCTGTTGTTTTAAAAAAAAGCTTGCATGAAAATGTGTGTCCTTCTGGTTTTTTTATACTTGCATTAATTACTCTTGTAAACATTATCTGAATTTCACAATAGTAAACAAATGGCACCCAAACAGTTGTATTTCTTGTCAATGTTGAACATGTTCAAATATTTTCAGTCCTGGCTGGAACAATGATTTAAACCCTTGCAACTTGATATAGGAGTGTTTATATACTTTTTTGCTTTAACATAATACTGATTATGAAATACATTGCCGACAAACTTGGTTTACACTTATTATGGGCACCTGAAATTACCTTTACTTTCTATAGTGGTTGGTGCAAAGAATCACTGGAAGGAACTTCAGGTCCCAGAATCCTTCACTTTACAATAAAACAAGGTGAGGGAAAGGTTGAATTACTATTCGGTTCAAGAGGGCCCTTACACACAGGCATCTTAAATGTGATACCATTTGGTGGCTTTATGAAAGGGTGGTATCATTAAGCGTTTATAGCTTAATAAAACAAGGGGTCTTTGGATTGATTTATTCAAATGGTATTGTTGATGAAATGGTTTATGGTTCTGATGGGCCCCTGGCAAAAGTACCCCTCTAAAGGTCAATTTAAAGTTCCCTTCTTGAAAAAATATATACAAGATTGATTTATAGCAGTTATTTTCTTTTCATATTAATCAAGAGGATGATCTGTTACATAGCAATTTCTAGTACAAAATATGCACAGCCTTCACTGGTAGTATCCATTTTATTGCACCATAGTATATATTTAAACATTTTCAACTTCTGGTCTCATTGTGGTAACATTTACATACTGTTCTTGCCTTAGATCTCCCATATGTTTCATATTAAAAAAAAAAAACAAACAACTTAGCTGCTCCGGTCATAAACTCTTGTTTTCCACTGGTCACTGGGTGACTGCCACTGAATTATCCTTCCCAGGGTTTTTCTACACGCTATGCTGACCTTTAATGTATGCCAAGAAAGTAGAATTTTAAAGGGATGCTGCCATTATAACTTTCTACAACATTCTGTACACCAAGGTCCATGGTTTAATGCATGGTAGAAGAATTACAAAAACATGCAATATCAATTTTTCTATTTGCTAATGCACACAAGCATGGGGAGAACATACAAACGCCTTGCAGATGGCACCCATTGTGTAATCAAGCATAGGACCCTTGTGCTACTGCGCTGCCCTCATTCTATTTACATTGGCGGAACTGCTGGGAGTTTGACTAAGTCAGGGCCAGTCTCTTGAGGGAACTCTGGTATGTTGTGGTGCACTGTGTTTTTGCTAGTTACCATTTATGGTAGGGGTGTGATGCAAAACTTGTATTCAAGCCCAAAAGGCTATAGTCACATTACTGATTCTTAATAAGTGTTAACATGACCAGTTTTCCGCATAAAGGCAGCCATACACAGACCATTAAAAGCTGGCAACAGACAGTGTTGGCAGCTTAATTTCCCTTGTATGGGGTCTCTTGAGTGGCTGCTCTGACGACATCTGTCCAAAAAATCACATAGATATCTACAGGGCAGGTTTAAAATCCTGCTTTATCCCTTGGGCCAAACCTTTGGATCTGCATGATATCGCCTACCTCAAGATGGGCATGACGGTAATAGATC